>MNCI01000461.1:59663-84137 GCA_015680685.1 Gnetum montanum | reverse complement strand
GCATGCCTTAGGATCCGCGATCTTTCCTTGGAAATCTCCAAGATAAACATATGTGGAAAGATCGAGAAGAGGATAGTTCCATGCATCACATACAGTGATTCATCGGGTGATGACATGGAGGAAATGTCTCCATGTCACAGGTATGCCCAGGAAACTCTGCAACAAAGATGCCTGTATGTAGCAACCACACAAGAAGTAGTAGACACCTCGTGGTTGACAGCTTCTCGTAGGGGCAAACAAATATGCATGGAACGAACTGAGGAAACTCATGCCAACAACTATGGTATAGATACGCTGGAACGTGAACGCCGCCAACTTCCACCCCTGAATCTAAGATCATCAATCGGGAGAAGTTGGGCACTTCTTAGAAATTCAAATAGGCACTCACTATTTCGGATCTCTCCCTTACAACTCAGTCATGGGGGAGATAGCCACCTATGCTAATCATATGGGGCCCTCAGTTCTTTTTCAGTTTTTGTTTTAAACGTTTTTGTTTTACAAGTTTTTGTTTTACACTTTTTTGTTTTACAAATTTCTTTAACTTTTCTTGTTTTTGTTTTACAACATCGTTATACCTTTTCCATTTTTTGTGTGTGTGTCATCCATCATGTAAGTTCATCACCTAATAAGTGTTAGGACTGACGGAATGAACTTTTTTTCATTGATTGCTAATGTTTGGTTTTTACCTTTAAGTTACATTATTGATACTAAGGTATGTTCTTTTGATATGGCAGGCAATGAGATCACTTCATCCATCCATCCATCAAGTCTATGGTCTCCCTTGGCTTGGAAATGTACAGTTCCCTCTTAATAAGAACTTCAATGAACAGGTGACTGGGCATTTCTCAAACTAAGGAAGGACTCAAGGATTGTAAAGGGTGTGACTTCAAGGGACTTGATGTTTTTGTGTTGGTCATTCACTTGGTGCTTGAATGTTTTCTTCTTGGGTTTTCTTGTCATTCCGATGTTACCCAATAATCAGAAGCTGAGACAATAAAAATAAGAAGTCTTTGCATGGTGTGGTCCCCACGCATAAAAACACAAAACATAAAAATAAAAAATAAAAATAAAAATAAATAAAAATAAAAAGAAGCAAAAGTGAGGATTCAAAGCACACCCCTTAGACGGAATAAAATTTGGGCTTCCAGCACTGATTATGGAACCAAAGTGTTCCCTCTAACTAAAGCCCTTCTCGCTTCCCATTCTCTCCTTTGTTTTGTCGGAAGGGTGGTGGCTCTTCGAAGATGCATCCTTGTTATCCAAGTGGATGATTTAGCCAAATGCATTGATGCGAAGTCACTAGAAGTGGTTGGTTTGAGGCCCGAGTTGGGATGAGATTCGCCAAGTCACATTAATCATACAACACACAAGGGGCTGTACACCACCTTGTTCTTGGGATTCCATTCCACTTCTCTTCTTTCCATCCTTCTTTCCATTGTTCACCTCATTGCCAGATGTATCATTAGTCTATATTTTGGTTGATGCATTTTTTTCTCTTTGGTAAATTCTTCCGGTTAAGACTTTAACTCTTGTTCCAAAGGACATTCCCAGAGCCCACGGACTCTTTGAATGTGGGATTGTCAGGGCTTTAAGGGCATGAGCCTGCTTTGGGGAGGACCCACTGACATTTCTATTTGGACCATTCGTTAACTTCTTTTCCTTAACATTTTTGCAATTAATTAACATTTTTGTTCATTTCCATCCTGACATCCCTTTCACCGATGCCATAGTTGTCCCATTTCCCTATCTTTCCTACTCCTTTTCTTTCTCCATTCTAACGCTACTGGAGGTTCGTTCTTAGTCATGGGGGTACGGGGCCTGATTTTTTTATTTTTATCCTAAGCCCCAGATTTTTTCGTTTTTCTTCCTAACCCCTACACCTTCGGTAGTCATCATCTACATATTCCCAAATCCATATCAGCCATACCACAACCTAGCCAATGAGCTTACACCGAAGCAAGGTATTAATTACTTGATGATTCAATTACCCTTGCTAATATATGATGGTGTTGTGTGTGTAGATGGCAACCATACAACAACCGACTTGGATCTGGAGCTGGAGCAAACACTTGGAATGGAGCAGCGCTGAAGCAGCTATGCAAGGAGCAGGATTGATAATGCGCTTACGAATGGATAACGAAAGGTGCAATCTAGGCGTTGGCAGCAGCAAGACCCTTCTCTCTTCTTCTCTTCTATTCTCTCTCCTCTTTTCTCTCAGCTGCCAAATGTGGCCTGATTTCATTGTAATAAGGTGTTCACCCTTGTTATCATGAACACCAGTTTTGTCAAGTCTTGTGATAAAGACCGTTCACATGTCATCCCATTAGTTCCATTTCCCCTAATAATCCCATACCTACCTGATATCATTGTAAGGAACTCGAGGACGAGTTTTCATTCAGTCATGGGGTTATGATGAGACGCGACATGCACTGTGCCGCGATATCATGGTCCACCGCCATATCTATAAATAAGAGGCGGCGCTCCCCTTATTTCCCAATCCTGGCTAGAAGTAGTGAAGCTCTAGCAGATTGATCACTCCAGAGTTAGAATTTTTCCCCAGTGCCCACAGTAGGAGTCCTAGAGTGAACGGCTCTTTATTCGAGCAGCTTGTAACCTGAACCCAAGTTGTGTACGGCAATAAAGACGAACTTGATTGGATAAACCTTGCAGCACGTGGTTTCATTTATTGCTTTCATTTACTGCTTTCCTAGTGCGTTCAAGTACGACTTGATTACGAGCGTCTACGGACGTGTACGGCTAGTCAAGGAATCGGCTGCTTGACGCAATGCATGAGTACGACTCAATTACGAGCATTGGCTGCTTGGTAACCCAGTAGCGTATTCCAGGATTCTGCGCTTGGTAATCCCAGTGGTAGTCCGATGTGTACGGCTAGTTGAGGAATCGGCTGCTCATTGCTAGGCTAGAACGTGTGATAAGTACGACTTAGTTACGAGCACCCACGGGTGTGTACGGCTGGCTAAGGAATCGGCTGCTTATCACACTTAAGCTAAATAGGTGCCTCAGTACAACCACTTCGAGCACTTGCGTTACGTGTGGTGATCCCAGTAACGATTAGCATTTGGTAAGCCACAGTTGCATAGTTCAGGGTGTATCTGGTAAGTGGGAACGGATGCTGACGCTAGTTAATTTAGACTTAGATCATTAGTTAGAGTTAGTTAGTTTCTCAACCCTTTTCCCTGATACCATAGAAGATAAACCAAAAAATACCAAAAAATCACATACCTCAGACTTGCTTAACCATACACCATGACACTTACAAGCAAGCCTGGGAAGACAACGAACGATTAACCCCAAGTGTTTCTTGTGGTGTTAAGGCATTTAGTCTACGGAGTTCGACCGGATCGTGCGTACACGCTCGTATTCGTATGGTTGAGTGTAGGGGTACCTCACCACTCATCAATGGCTAAGTATGAAAACTACAAAAAATTAAGTGTGAAACTATAGAAAATTGGCTAAGTATGAAACTGTGAAAATTTGGCTAAGTATGAAAATGCAGAAAGAATGCTAAGTATGGAAATGCAAAAAAAAATGTTAACTATGAAAGCTACTAAAAATGGCTAACTCTGGTGTTATGTTCACTATGCTGGAGTTAGCTACGCTCTCTACATTGAGAGCTAGCTATGCTCTCCCAAGCATCTAGAATTTTGGTTAAGTGCCAAAGATACACTTCGAATTTTGTCTAGCAAGGTTCCAAGGTAACCGACGATGGGGTCCAATCTACATCGACTGGTTATGGAGAGAGCACAATGAACAATAATTAGAAGATGTAGAAGAAAATTGCAAGGCCCACCTTCTAGTGCCAAAAACTATAATGACCAAAAACGTCAGCAGCTAGAATACCAAGGGGTTTGTGAGTGCATAGCCTAATCTTGCCTCTACATGAGGGCCTTGCTAGAAAATAGAGGTAGATTGCCCTAGATGGTCTTATCAATCGAAAAAGGTCTTTGCCAACTCTAATTATGGTATTGGATGTAACTAGAGATGGCATGGTTAGTTGAAATGTAAATGAAAACAATGTCAAATGATGTTAAGTGTCAAAGTGGTGTTTTGCAATGCTAAGTGTAGAGCATAGCCACAGAATGGGGGTGAGTGTAGCCAAGGGTTTTAACCAAAACAAGGATGTAAACCCACAAAGACTTCTGTCCAAGTGTCATACAATGTGATGATACGTGAAAAAATGCAAAAACACATAAGAAAAATGTAAGAAAATGCTAGAAATGGAACACTACCCCAAATGGAAGCATAGTTAGCTCCAAAAGGATCTCAAAAGGTACATAGTGTATAACAGGCATAGTGGGGGCGTAGTCACAGTCTCAGTGGTTTTGGGCCATGAATTTTAGCACTCATCATGATGAACCATGCTTGCTAGGTTGGTCACTACAGTGTACCATGCAGTGTAGGGATGCTTGTCTACCAATGTCGTGTGCTTTGGGTTTGGTTCACCCATGAAGCTAAGTGCCAAGATGCTAAAATGTCAAATGCCAAATGAAAGTGCCAACTACCAACCCCTAGAACATTGGGGATCCAAGGGTATTTATAGGGGTAGGTTTAGCCCAAAATGTGGATCGAGCACCACATGGTAGTGGAGTAAGTGGGACTACGAGAAAAATTTAGAAATTTTTTTGAGTCCAGAGGTGACTAGAAAAAGTTTAACAATTTTTCTAACTCTGGTTGCTATACTTGCTATGCTCACCCCTTGTCACGCTCAACCCCTTGCTACATTCTCTATGCTCTAGAGTCTAGTCCTAACAGTTAGAAAAAAATTTGCAAAATTGGTGTTTCATGCTAGCTACGCTCTAGAGTGTAGCCCAACAATTAGGAAAATTTTGCAAAAAACTAATGTCCATCACTACTATGCTCATAAGCATAGCAAGAAGGAACAAGGTATAGCATGGACACTTAGAAAAATTTATGTAGCTTGTGTCATTGTTCTAAAACTTAGAAAAAATCTTGCAAAACTAGCTCTAGGTGTGCTAACTATGCTAGCTATGCTCTAGAGTGTAGCAGGGGCAATAGCAGCATAGCACAACACTTAGAGAAATTTCTACAGTTTTTTCATCATTCTAACACTTAGCCAAAATTGTAAAAAAAATTGGCCATTGAAGCTAACTATGCTCTATTGTAGTGGAGAGCGTGGTTCTAGCACTTAAACAAATTTGCAGAAAGTGACATCATTTTGACACTTAAAAAAAATTGTAAATCTAGTAGTTGGAACTAACTACACTCTCCACTAGGCTAACTATGCTCTAATGTAGTAGAGAGCATAGTCCCAGCACTTAGAAAAATTTATGAAAAGTGTCATTGTTTTGATGCTTAGCCACATTTTTAGTTGAGAAGTGGTAGACCAAATTTTTGTGGTGTTTCACTATTGACATGTAAAATAAAGTACTTAGATATGTAAATGATTAGACTAAGAAAATAGTAAAAAGTATGCTAATTAAAATAGTAAAACTAAGTGGATGCTGTAATGATGAAAAGCAATCTTGATCTTCATTTTTGGACATGAACTGTGTCTAAGTACACTTTACTCCAATAAAGATGTTGTACAACTACTCAACACCACACTACAGGCATTCACTCTATTGCTAAAACTACAAAAATGAATTGCAAGAGTCTACCTAAGGAAGAAATTCAAAAGTTATTGGATTGTGCATCCAAGTGTTGTACTTATAAGGTTTCACACATCCTGATACATCATTTCAAAAATGACGTAGCATGAGTGGTGACATCGTATAACAACATCATTGATAGTACATCATTGTTGTGATGTTGTTACATGATAAAATTTGACTTTGTCATACCCCCACAACTAATTGGAAAGTCATCCTTGAGTTAAAACTAAATGAGAATAAAGTTCCTTACAACGTTGGGAGGTATATTCGACTTGACATGACTAATTCACTATTTACATGACTCTAAATGCCACAATGGTGTTTTTACAAAAATTGACATAGTTACATGACAAGACAAAAAATAAAATAAAATTTGAAGTAAAGCAATGTAGATAAGATTCCAGGTAGCGGTGGCTCTTCCATCAGCTTCTTTTCTTTATCATCAAGCTTTTGGAATTGATATCTCCTAAGGAGTGCCTAAAGTTTTTCCTCTTCTATCCTTATCTTCTTTTCCATATGTCTTTACTAAGTATAGCATAGAAACTCCTTCAATTTTTATTGTTGCATCAACCTATTTGTTTTACTAGAATTGGAAAGTTTTTCCCATGTACCATTCATTGTTGTTGGATAGTGTAGGTCATAAAGGAGATGTTGAAGTTGCATCTTACTACTTTTGAAGAAAATTCCATGAAAGATCCAAAGTTTAGTTTCACAATGACGCTAGACATGATGAAATTTTCTTGTATGTCCTAGAGGCATTCCAAAGACATTGTGAGGTGCTATCCATGTTCAGGTGTTGTTTGAACTTCTACCTCTCCTTAGGCTAAGTGCTCAGCAGTAGGATTTTGTTGATGGATGCTATATGATTGGGCTCTCTACTCTACATGCTCTACTTATGGAGGCTATTCTCTAGTTTGGCCTCTTGCATGGCCTCTAGGTCTTTTGTTCCTAGGTTGTAAAGGTCCTCCTTCTAGTATTCTCTTTGGAACCATCTGCAATCAACAAGGGTTTAAAATTATTAGATTGTTCATATCAATTTTTAATAGTTCTTAACCTTGTTCATATCCTTGGTTAGATCAAGTTCTTACCATATTATGATCATAGAGTTAGAAAAATTTTCAAAAAGATACCCTCTAAGTGTTGCACCTTTAGTTACCATAACATCCCATACTTAGAATAGGTAGACTGAATTATTAGGAGAATTCATTGAATTACTTGGCTTGAATTTAATCAGGTCATGATAATATCATTAGTATTTCATCTTACTTACCCTTATACTATCTTCTAGCATTTAGAATTTTTTTTTTTGAAATTTTAGTTAAAATTTTAGCCAAAATTTCTTTGATGTCACTCCCCACCCCTCCTACCCCTAACTAAGTTGAGCACTCTGAGATCAACAAGGTTCAAAAATTTCAAAAATTTTAGTTATGGGAACAAAGTTATGGGATTTGGAAGTCATCTTATTAGAGTTTAAAAAGAAAAGGGAAAAAACTTCCCATGTTGCAAATATGAAGAATGAAAATTTTGATAACTCCCAACACATATATAGTATTTTTATCGAAGTGACATTGTTGATATGACATCAAATCAATGATGTATGAGGGGCTCAAATTTTTTCCCATGTAATCTTGATGGTAATAAAATTTTGATCTTCTAAGGATTTATATCTTGTTGGACTTGATGGTCTTTCCATCTCATAAGATCCAACTATACTTCCTTGTTTATTCTCACATTCAAACTTTAAGTCCTTATTTCCTCTATCTACTGATGTATGATTATGGTTTAACATTTTCATTTGTGAGCTCTCATTTGGGGTTATTCTCTTAGAATAGGAATTGATAAGTGGATCAGATATTTCCATGCATGTTTTAGAAAATCTAAGGTTCTCAATTTTTGACCACAAGGTATCTTTTGGTTTAGTGGCCCATGTTTCTTTATTGTACATACATTTGGTTCTCTCTTCGATTGAGGGCTAATGTAAGGATTGTGTTAATATTTTGAAGTGTCAATCAACAACTGCATCATTATTTATCATTGGTAATGCATGGAATCCTTTGTGTTTGTATGGCTCCTTGCATATCCTCCTCAGATATTTCTATAGATAAATCTCTCATCCCTAACTTACCATCTATTATGATAAGTCATGCTCTTCCAATTATGATAGGAAACTTCTTGTCATTATTCTTCATGTCAATCACCAAAAATTCTATTGGATAGAACCACCCATTGATAGCGGTCACCAAATCTTCTATATATCTCAAAGGAATGGTGATAGATTGATCTACAAACTCTAACCTTATGTTGCACTTCTTTAAAGGCAATAGGTTCCATGCCTTGTATATTTCTTGAGATATCAAATTTACTCCAAAACCTAAGTCCAAGAGATCCTTGCATGGTGAATTTTTAGTAACTCGTAAATAAATCAAAGGAAATCCTAGGTCTATTCTTTTCCTAGTAAGTGTCCCTACCTTAATCCAATCTAATATTGTATCTATTAGCAAGATAGTTTTAAGTTCCTAATTCAGATGTTGTGGAAACATGATATTGGTAGGAGGATCTATCATAGGAAAAACTTGTCTTAATGAAGTCCTAATTCTACCAACCTTTTCTAGGACTTGTCCTAAATAAAGAACATTTCTTAGGTTTTTCCTTAGGATTTCTAGTATGATCCTCTATTTGTACATTCACTACCCTTGTAGCACTTCTTTGCTAGGGTTGTAATGGCAATTCTCCCTAAATTGTAAGTGGTGGCATAGATGGTAAATAGTTAGGAGTTTGATTAAATGAACCAACTACTTGTAAATGCACACACTAATTAGAGTCAATCCTTGGAAGTGTAGGTCTATGGTATTCAAGTGGATAGTATGATAAGCTTGAACTATGACATTTCCTAGAGAAATCAGACATTGGCTGTAGTATCCATAAAGGTCTAGTTATCGATATGGGTACTGTTGTTGTGGTGGTGGCATTGCCCATGATTGTGGTTGCTGCCATTGCTGATGATACTACTCCTATGGCTATGGATAAAATTTTCTAGGTAAATAGGCTAGTTGGAAGATCTATCGATAGTTACCTTAAGGATAAGGTAACCATTTGGGCATTTGCTTCTTAATGAATCTTGGATTCAATGCATATACCCTTGTTGCTTGCAAATGTACCATGATAGGGAAACATCCCTTAGGGTGGTCATATTAGCACAAAATACATCCTTCCTCCTCATCTAAGCTTGTATCTAAACATTTTGCCATTGAAGCTACATTTTCGTTCCATCTAAAATCTCTTTTTTCCTTTTTTTCTTTACCTTTGCTAAAGGCCTATTTAGTTCTTTTCTCCACAATTTTCAAGGTTTTTGAAAAAAATTTCATCCACCAAATCCCACATCTTTTCTACCTTGGTTGCTATATCAGTAATAAATTTTTGAATAGGTAGTATCTTTTTCTATATATCTCCTTCAAGGTTTCTTCCTCTAGATTATCACATACTTGTGCATCTCTCTTCCTAATAGATGAATCTCTATTGTACTCTTCAACTAATTCTCTCTTCCTTAGCTCACCTTCTTCTTTTGTCACTTGATCAATGAGTATTTGAATATGATGAATGGTTATTTCTGATAATCTTCTTTGGGCATAAACCCCAAGAGTTTTCCTAGTTTTTTTCCATAGCCAATCCACAATGTATCTAAGTTTCTTCCTTTGGGAAAATCCATGGCCTAGACATCTATGAAAAAGTGAATAGTATCTGCCTATTACTGCATCAGGGGATTCATGGATCTCTTTCTTCCATTCCTAGATCTTCTTCTTTAGGTTTGATACTTAGGAGTAGGTTTAATATGTATCATTAAAAATCTCAAGCATGGTACTCCATCTTCTAATTGATTCAAGTTCCAAAAACCTCTACTAGCTTTCTACCTCTTTAATGAGTGTTTAAGAAAATAGCTTAAGTTTCTACCAGTCACTCTATATGTTCTGTAGGGCATAGGCATCACAGAATGCTTGAAGGTGGTGTTGTGGATTGGCATTGTATCCACCCTTAAATCTCAGCATGTTGTTCATGTCTAGCCACTTAATGTAGCTATCCCTTATGTGCTTGGTTGGAATGTAGATAGTGTTCCTTAAGTTTATCATGTTGCAAGTAGCCACTAGGGGTTCTTCATGCTCATAGTGTTTGTATGCTATGTTGTACTGATGCCCTCTTTAGTGCTCATACCTATCTCTCTCTACATGTATATCCCTATTTATTCGTGGTTCACATTCTTCATCTTCTTCATCAAAATGTCTAGGGCAATAATCATGTCAATCATGAGTCCAATGTCTCTCCCTCCCATGGTCTCTACACTTATGCTCCCTTAGATTAGAATCCACTGACGATCATAAGAATGAAGATGAAGCATTGGGAGAATGGTTTCAGCTAGTTCTCCTTTTGTGACTCTAGTATTCTTTCATTTGTGACCAGTAAAAGCTCTTGGCCTTGAGTCTTACTTCTACTTAGAGTTTGTTGTTTCTCTTTTGAGTGTTTCTAATAAGGTTGAATGTAATTGTACCTTGACAGGTACTTCTAAGTGAATGATAGGCATTTAAGAATGGACTTCATGATCGTGGTGGAGTTTCTTTGCTACAAATGCATCACCAGGACAACATAAGAGTTAGTTTGTTTTCCTTTGTTGTGAACATGTTTGGTCTCCATAGCAGCATCTCTCTACACTTGTTCCTCTATGAGTTGGTAGGGTCTTATCATGTGTTTGATCACATGGTATTATTCTTGCAAATGGATCAAATTCATTCCCCTTAAATTTTTTTGAAGCATTATAGGTACTAAACACTCTAGAGGCAAAACAATGTTGTCCTATAGGTCTCTCCACCTTAACTATCCATCTTAATGAAATATGAATGTGAAATTTGAATAGTAGGGATCATTATGAGCATATAAGATTCTTGTCTACATAGGCATACTTCAATCTTCTTCATCATTTATTCTTTCATTCCCCCTTTGCATCTCTTTGGAATGTGATAGTTTGTCTTTACTTGAAGCCATGTTATGTGTGTGGCGCTTACTTAAGTGTGTGTATTATTAAAATTTTTTTAAGGATATGAAGATTGAAATTAGACTTCTTAATACAAAAAAATTTGTAAAATCAATTACTTAGCACACATTGACACATCCCCAACAATGGCAACAATGATGAGTAGTGGAGTATCCAACATTATACCATACAAGTCACAAGTGCTCACACATGACCATATCATAATCCATGGATGGGCAATGTAGCTATGCTAGTAATTGATAATAAGTTCATGATCATTGTCTTCCAACTTTGAGCTAGTGAAGTTTTATTGTATGATTTAGCTCTTGGTAAGGCATATGATTAGTTGCTATTATTAGGCCTTTAATATTCCTAATTGTGAACATCATGAAAGTTGAGAATAGAAATCTAAATCTAAGTAATGATGATAATGTAAATCTACTCTAGCCTATAGTGATGAGCATATGGTCTTAGCTTACCGTACATGTCTTAGGCTCATGCAACTATTACCAGGATTAGCAAGTGAGTTCACTATTAAGTGAATCAAGTGAAACCACTACTAAGTTACCAAATGATTACACTTTAATGCTCAAAACTAATCGTACTCATTTTTCTTTACTAATGACATGTATATTAAAGTACATAGAAATGTAAATGATTAAACTAAGAAAATAGTAAAAACTATGCTAAGTAAAATAGTAAAACTAAGTGGATGTTGCAATGATGACAAGAAATCTCAATCTTCATTTCTAGACATGAACTATGCTCAAGTATACTTCACTCAAACAAAGATTTTATACAACTACTCAGCACCACACTACTGGCATTCACTCTATCACTAAAACTATGAAAACAAACTACAAGAGTCTACCTAAGGATGGAATTGAAAAGTAATTGGATTGTGCACTCAAGCGTTGAATTTATAGGATTTTACACATCCCAAGACATCATGTTAATGATGATGTAGCATGAGTGATGACATTGTATCAATGACATCATTGATACAACATCATTGTTATGATGTCATTACATCATAAAATTTGACTTCATCATACCCCCATAACTAAGTGGAAACTCATCCTCAAGTTAAAATAAAATGAGGACAAAGTTACATAAAAAATTGAGAGGTAGAATTGAATTGACATGACTAATGCATTATTTACATGACTCAAAATGCTGCAATGGTGTTTTTACAAAAATTAATACAATTACATGACAAGACAAAAAAATAAACAAAACAAAATTTGATGTAGTATGATGTGGATTAGGTTCAAGGTAGTGGTGGCTCTTCTAGCTACTTCTTCCCTTTATCATCAAGCTTTTGGAATCGATATATGTTAACGAGTGCCTAAATTTTTTCCTCTTTTGTCCTTGTCTTATTTTTCATATGCCTTTACTAGGTATAGCACAGAGACTCCTTCAATTCTTCTTGTTGCATCGACTTGTTTGTTCTACCAGGATTGGTAAGTTTCTCCCAGATACCATTCACTGTTGTTGGATAGCGTATGCCATAAAGGAGATGCTTGGAGTTGTGTCTTTACTACTTCTGGAGCAAATTCCATGAAAGGTCTAAAGTTTAGTTCTACAATGACTCTAGACATTATGGACTTTTCTTGTCTGTCCTAGAGGCACTCTGAAGATAGTGTTAGGTGTTGTCCTTATTTAGGTGCTATTGGAATTTCTACCTTTCCTTGGGCTAAGTGCTTGGTAGCAAAAGTTTGTAGATGGATGCTATATGATTAGGGTTCCTTCTCTACATGCTCTACCTATGGATTCTATCCTCTAGTTTGGCTTCTCCCATTTCCTCTAGGTATTTTCCTCCTCGATTATGAAGGTCCCTCTTCTAGTATTCTCTTTGGGGCCATTTGCAATTTACAAGGGGTTGAAATTATTAGAGTATTCACATCAATTTTTAATAGTTCTTAGACTTGCTCATACCATTGTAGATCAAGTTCTTATCATATTATGATTGTAGAGTTAGAAAATTGTTTAAAAATATTCCCCCTACTTGTTGTACCTTTAGTTACCATAACCTCCCATACTTAGAATAGGGAGAATGAATTATTAGGATAATTTGTTAAATTACTCATCTTAAATTAATAAGTTCATGATAATATCATTAGTATTTCATCTTACTTACACTTATATCATCTTTCAACATTAGAAAAATTATTTCAAAAATTTAGCTCAAATTTCCTTGATGTCACCTATACTAAGTTGAGTTAACCACCTCAGGATCAACAAGTTTCAAAAATTCTAAAAATTAGAGCTGTGGGGACAAAGTTATGGGCTTTGGAAGTCACCTTGTCAAAGTTCAAAAAGAAAAGGAAAAAAATTTTCCATGTTGTAAATGTGAAGGATGAAAAATTTACTAACTCCCCATGCATATATATAGTATTTTTATTGAAGTTACATTGTTGATACAACATTAGATCAATGACGTATGAGGGGCTCATACATCTTACAATGGCATCACCTCAAAAAATTTTAAATTTTTTATCAATTTCTCTTTGAAAAATGAATCAAACTAAATGATTGGAAGATAGTAAGAATTTCCATAGGGTTTTGGAATAGCTAGGATGCTAGGATTTCAAAAATTAAGCATTTAAAGTCCATAAAGAGAATATTGGGTGATGAAGATTTATTAAGTGTATAGAAGATGGATGAAGGGTTATAAGTATATGTATAGGTTTTTGAAATAAAGTGAAGTATTTATTAGATTTTTGATGATTTTGGAAGACACAAGATGATGTATAATTACTTGCTAAGTATGAAATACAAGAGTTATACAAGTGGATCCTCCCCAAAGTAGGCTCCAGTCCTTAGTGCCCTTGTATAACCATGTCTAAAAGTGTCCTTAGGCACTCAAGGACTTGAATATAAGACATACCTATCTAGAAAAACACACATGCTAGTATCCCTAGATTGGAAAAATAATGCTATATTACACAAAACCATAAAGTTATGATTAAATATACATTGAGGTGAGATGGACTATAGAAGGGATTGTTGAAACTGGGACGTGAGGTATCTTACCATAGGCATAATGAATCCTTATGTGTAATCTATGGTTAAAGTAATCATTAGCCTTTCTTTCCAAGATTCAAACCAAGTCCAAACCACATTCAAATGACATCACATTGTTTCATCCCTAAGATTCACAACCATAAGACTATCACTATTGCAAGGACCATTACCACTTGGCGTATTATCCAAGGGAGGAGTTTATTCATTACACTTTTTTTAAAGATTTTTGAGAAGTCATCTACCTTTAGGCATGGGTAACATGTCTTTCAATTGGGACCCCCAAAAAGTTTTTCTATGCATAGAATTTATTTTTGACTATGTCAACCTTACCAAAGGACTACCTTCAAGCATGGCTAACATGTCTTTCTAATGACATGATAAGGTAACACTTATTGTACTCATACTTACATTTTTCATTAGATCTACAAGGATATAATACATCCTTAGCAACAAGATAAAACTCATAGCAGTGATCCAAAAGAATCCAAAAATTCCCTTGATGTTAATCCCTTCGCATTCCCACTTGGTTCTTCACTCTTCTATCCAAGCATAATGATCACAAGTTTATTCTTAGTATTATTATGAAAAGAATATCATTTTAACCATGGTAAGAACCTCTTATTATTGGAATGGGTGGATGGGTGTTCTAGCCTCACTATATAGATAATTAGTCCCTTATGATTGATAATATAAACAAATCTACACCTTATTAGAACTACATCTTGCCTTATTTGGTGTGTTTTACTAAAAATTTACAAAAATATGTACAAGTAAAATGAAGATAAAACATGAAAAATTAGAAAAGATATCAAGAATTGGAAAGATAAAAATAATGAAAGATTATCACAAAATAAGGACATATCAAAGAATATCAAAAATTTAAGAAATGAAAAAGTATAAAAGAATGAGAAGATATCAAAGAATGTGAAAAAGTATGAAGAAAAGGAAAAGGTATAACAAAAATTAGAAACCATAAAAATTAGAAAAAAAAATGTAAAGCACTTATTAATTTCTAAATCAAGATAATGCATCTCCCCCATGACTAAACTCATGGGAGAGTGTTCAGAAAATAAACCTAGATTCCCTAGATCATACACTCTAGGTTTTTCACTTATCATTCTTAGTGACTTAGTTTGCTAGTTATTGTCCCATGTAATCTTGATGGTAATAAAATTTTAATCTTTTCAAGATTTATATCTTCTTGGACTAGATCATCTTTCCATCTCAAAATTTCTAACTATGCATTCTTGTTTATTCTCAAATTCAAATTTGAGGTCCTTATTTCCTCTATCTACTAATATTTGAGAACGATTTAACATTTTTGTTTGTGAGCTCTCAATTGGGATCATTCTCTTAGAATAGAAGTTAATAAGTGGATTAGATATTTCCATGCATGTTTTAGATAATTTCATGTTCTTAGTTTTTGGCCAAAGGGTATCGTTTGGTTTAGTGACCCATGTTTCTTTTTCGTACACACACTTGGTTCTCTCTTCTATTGTGGGTTGATGTAAAGATTATGTTGACATTTTAAAGTGTTAATTCACAACTGCACCCTTTTTTTATCATTAGTAATGCATGGAATCCTTTTTGTTTGTATGGCTCCTTGTGTATCCTCCTTAAAGATTTCTATATATAAATCTGTCATCCCTAACTTATCATCTATTGTGCTAAGCTATGCTCTTTCCATTATGATAGAAAATTCCTTGTCATTCATCTTCACATCAATCACCAAAAAGTCTACTAGATAGGACCACACATTGATAATGGTCACCACATCTTCTATCTATCCCAAAGGAATGATGATAGATTGATCTACAAGCTCTAACCTTATGTTCCACTTATGTAAAGGTAACAGGTTCCATGCCTTGTATGTTTCTTAAGATATCAAATTTACTCCAAAAACTAAGCCTAGGAGAGCCATGCATGGTGAATTTCTAGTAACTCATAAATAAATCAAAGGAACTCTTGCATCTATTCTTTTCCTACTAAGTATTCCTACCTTAGTCCAATCTAATACTATATTTGTTAGCATGTTATTTTTTAAGTTCTTGATTCAAATGTTGTGGAAGCATGGTGTTCGTAGGAGGATCTATTATAAGAGAAACTTGTCTCAATGAAGTCCTAATTCTACCAACCTTTTCTAGACTTTACCTAAAGAAAGGATGTTTCCTAGATTTTCCCTTAGGATTGTTGTTATGTTCCTCTATTTGTATATTCACTACCCTTGTAGCACTTCTCTATTACGGTTGTGATGGATTTTCTCCCTACATTGTAGGTGGTGGCATAAGTGGTAAAGGATTAGGAGTTTGACTAAATGAACCAGTTGCTTGTGGATGCACATATTGATTAGAGTCCATCCTTGGAAGTGTAGGTCTATGATATTTTAGTGGATAGTATTGAGAATCCTAAACTACTACATTTCCTAGAGAAAGCAAACACTAGACATAGTATCCATAAGGGCCTGGTTACCAATATGGGTACTATTATCATGGTGGTGGCATTTACCATGATCATGATTGCTATGACTATTGATGATATTGCTCCTATGGCTACGGATAAGTTTCACAAGGTAAATAGGCTGGTTTGAAGGTCTACCGAAGAATAAGTTAATCATTTGGACATTTACTTATTAATGAATCATAAATTTAGTGCATACACTTACATTTCTTATAAATGTGCCATGGCTAGGAAATGCCCCTTAGGGTGGTCATACTAGCACACAGTTGATCCTTCCTCCTCATCTAAGCTTGTATTTGAACATTCTACCATTGAAGGCATCTTTCCTTTATATTTGAAATCTCTTTTTTTGAAGGCCTTATTAGTTCTTTCCTTCACAATTTTCAAGATTGTTGTAAACTTTTCATCCAGTAAATCCCACATCTTTTCTACCTTGGTTACTATATTAGTAATAGAGTTTTGAATAGGTAGTGTCTTTTTCTGTATCACCTCCTCCAAGGTTTCTTTCTCTTGATGATCACACACTCATGCATCTCTCTTCCTAATAGATGGATCTCTATTATACTCTTTAGTTAATTCTCTCTTCCTTAGTTCACCTTCTTCCTTTGCCACTTGATTGATAAGCCTCTGAGTATGATGGGAAGTTAATGAAGCATCAGTTGATTGCATTGAGGTAGCCATGTTAACGTTGATGCCTCAACACAGATGCCTTGATGCATGCCATCACATCTATTTGAATAAAACGTTAATTTTTATCAACTATGATATTAAATATCCAATATCAGATACCCAATATCAGGGGCTAAGATGTGATGTTGGATATCCAATATCATGAGGTGTGTGTTGGCCTATAAATATAGTGCTTGGGTGCATGGTTTGGGAATAATTCTTTTCTCAATAGAGTAGCTGAACTCTTATAATTTTATTCTGTAGTCTTAGAAAATAGTTAATGAGTGCCCGCAGTGTGGATCTAAGTTAGTTGTACAGCATCTTATTTGAGTGGCAATGTACCTAGAAACATTCTATGGATAGAAATAAGATTGAGATTGATTCTTATTCATTGCAAAATTTTGACTTAGATTAAATTTACTTTTAATGCAATTTATATTCTATGTACTTAGTTAATATTTATGTTTCCATTCATGTTAATGAATTGGCAGAATGAGGGTAACCAGTTTTAAGCATAAACACATATTCACTTGGTAATCCTGGCAACATTATTACTTGGTTTGCCTAGTAGCATAGACATGGGTTCAAAACATGTACAGTAAGCTAAAAATGTACACTCATCACCTATAGGCTAGTTTAGAATTTACTGTTTATTGTTAATTAGTTTAAATAATTGATTTCTTTATTATCATTAGGAGTAGCATAAGGTCAAAACAACATCAAGAATCATATGCCTCACTTTGGACTAAACCATATGTGACAAAGCTACCACTAGTTCAAGTGGGAAGACAGTGAACTATGATCAAGGCATAATGATCTAAATTCCTTAACTAGTCCTATCCATGAAATTCAACTAGACCATGCATGAATGCTTGTGATTTGTATGGTTGGACATAGGGGTACCTTGCTACTCATTAGCAGTAATTTCAAATAGTCTTCCTTGGGCATAAACCCCAAGGATTTCACTAGTTTTATTTTGTGGCCCATCTACAATATGTCTAAGCTACTCCCTTTGGGAAAATATGTGGCCTAGGCATCTATGCAAAAGTGAATAGTATCTACCCATTGCCACATCAAGGGATTCATGGATTCCTTCTTGCCAACCCTAGATTTGCTTCCTTAGGTTTGACACTCATGAGTAGGTTTGATATTTATCATTGAAAATCTTAAGCATGGTACTCCATATTTGAATTGATTCAAGTTCTAATGATTTGTACTAGCTTTTCACCTATTTAATAAGTATCTAAGAAAATAACTTAAATTTCTACCAATCACTCTCTATGTTCTATAGGGTGCATGCATCATGGAATGCTTGAAGGTGGTGTTTTAGATTAGCATTGTATCCACCCTCAAATCTCAACCTATTGTTCATGTCTAGCCACTTAATGTGGCTATCCCTTACATGCTTGGTTGGAATGTAGATAACTTCCCTTATGTTTGTCATGTTGCAAGTAGCCATTAGGGGTTCTTCATGCTCATAGTGTTTATATGCTCTATTGTAGTGATGCCCCCTTTAGTGCTCATAACTCTCTCTCTCTCTCTCTCTCTCTCTCTCTCTCTCTCTCTCTCTGTGCATGTCTATCCCTACTTCTTCATGGTTCATGTTCATCTTCTTCATCAGAATGTCTAGGATGATAATCATGTCAATCATGAGTCTAATGTCTCGTCCTATCATGATCTTTATACTTATGTTCCCTTATATCAGAATCCACTGATGATTGTGTGAACAAAGATGAAGTAGTGGGAGAATGATGTCAACTAGTTCTCCTTCTATGACTATGGTATTCTTCCCTTTGTGATCGAAAAAAATCTCTTGGCCTTGAGTCTTTCTTGTACTTAGAGTATCTTGCTTCTCTTTTGGGTGTTTTTCTAAGGTTGTATGTAATTACACTTTGATAGGTTCTTCTAAGTGAATGATAAGCATTTGAGAATGAACTTCATAATCCTGGTGAAGTTTCTCCACTACAAATGCATCACCATCAAGTTCTTCCAAGACAACAAGAGAGTTAATCTACTTTCCCTTGTTGTGAACATGTTTGATCTCCATAGTAGCATCTCTTTGCACTTGTGCTTCTATGGGTTGGTAGGGTCTTGTCATGTGTTTGGTCACATGGTACCCTTCTTGCACATGCATCAAATTCATTTCCCTTAAAGCTATTTGAAGCATTATGAGTGTTGAATGCTCTAGAGGAAGAATGATGTTGACTTGTAGGTCTTTCCTCCTTAAATACCTTTCTTGATGAAAGATGAATGTAAAATCTAAATAGTAGGGATCATTGTGAGCATATGAGATTTTATCTACATAGGCATACTCTAGTATTTATCATCATTTATTCTATCATTGTCCTTCTTCATCTCTTTGGCAAGTGATAGTCTATCTTTAGTTGAAGTCATGTCATGAGTGTGATGCTTACTTAAGTGTGTGTGTTATTAAAATTTTTTTAAGGATATGAATATTGACGTAAGATTCCTTGATACAATGAAGTTCGTAAAATCAATTGCTCAACATACATTAACACATCCCTAGCAATGGTGCCAATGATGAGTGGTGGAGCATCGAACACTCTACCATACAAGTCACAAGTGCTCACACATGAACAAATCATAATCTACGAATGGAAAATGTAGTTATGCTAGTAACTGATATTAAGTTCATGATCATTGTCTATGCACTTTGAGCTAGTGAAGTCTGAGTGTATTGTTTAGCTCTTAGTAAGACATATGATTAGTTAATGTTGTTAGGCCTTTAATACTCCTAGTTGTGAACATAATGAAAGTTGAGAATAGAAATTTAAATCTCAAAAATGATTATAATGTAAATATACTCTATCCTATAGCAATGAGCATTTGGTCTTAGCTTACTGTACATGTCCTATGCTCATGTAACCATTACTAGGATTATCAATTGAGTTCACTACTAAGCAACTCAAGTGAAACCACTACTAGATTACCAAATGACTATAATTTAATGCTCAAAACCAATCATACTCATTCTACTTTACTAATGACATGTAAAATAAAGTACTTAGAAATGTAAATGATTAGACTAAGAAGATAGTAAAAACAATGCTAAGTAAAATATTAGAACTAAGTGGATGCTAAAATGATGAAAAGTGATCTTGATATTTATTTTTGGACATGAACTATGCCTAGGTACACTTCACTCAAATAAATATTCTGAACAACTGCTCAACACCACATTGTGAACATTCACTCTATCGCTAAAACTATGAAAACAAACTACAAGAGACTACCTAAGGATGGAATCAAAAAATTATTGGATGGTACATCCAAGTGTCATATTTATAGGGTTGCACACATCCCAAGACATCATATCAATGATGACATAGCATGAGTGATGACATCGTATCACAACGCCATTGCTATGATGTCATTACATGATAAAATTTGACTTCATCAAATAGCTTTGGCAAAGAGGAGTTCATCTCAAAATTGGTCAAATAAAGGTCCTTCATCCCCTTTGTTGTCCCATTGTAACTGAGACAAGTGGTCAATGACCACATTCTCGATACCCTTGTGATGAGCAACAAGGTATTCATACGCTGAACTATACGAATTACAAGTGTTCACATGTAATTTGGTTGAATTCCATGGATGCGACTAGTTGTAACATCTAGATCATTATGCCTTGATCATAATTCATTGTCTTCCCACTTAGACTAGTGGTAGCTTTGTCATGTATGGTTTAGTCCAAATTGAGGTATATGATGTGGTACCTAATTCTATGCTATGCTACTCCTAATAACAAAAAGAGATAAATTGATTAACTAATGAATAATGGAAACAAAGTCTAAATTAGCCTAAGGTGATGGTATCTGCTTTTAATCATCTATACATGTCTTGGACTTCATGAGGCTACTTCTAGGTTTACCAAATGTACATCACTAGTTGTGTCAAACGATACATCTCTGGTGACCAAGTATCTACACTTAAACGCTTGTGATTAGGGTGTACACATTGTACTTAACAATAAGAACAATAAATAACAATAAATGAAAATATTTAAATAAGGAAACATTAAAGCATTAAATAATCAAAATAACAATATTAAGCTAAGTGGATGCTACAATGATGGAAGTAATCTTGATCTTTATTGCCAATCATGTAACGTGTCCAAGTATGTCACACTCAAACAAAGGTGCCATATGATTACAAACATCATACTTTGGGCATGCACTAGGAATAACTGACTTAAAAGAAAAGAAACTAAAAACTAACTATTTCTAAGATCTAAGTTGTCTCATCTAGAAGCCCAAGTGTAGTATTTATAGGCAATGTCCAAATGGCCCCAACATCGCGTATCTAATGTTAGGGCCCATTAAATCACAATTCATCATACCCCCACAACTGAATGAAAACTTGTCCTCAAGTTAAAAAAATGAGGAACAAGTCCTTTACAAAACATTAGGTAGGTATGGAATTATTGACTAACTCCAACAATGGACAAAATAACTGACTCTTTGCATGTCGCAATGGTGTAGTACAAAAATGGAACACATTATTATAAAACAAGATAAGACAAAATAAGACTGGGAGGCTCATGTAGTGCCCAAATCTAGTGGCTCTTCCATTGGTCACTTTCCTTTGTCGTCAAGTTGTTGGAATTTGTAACAGTTGAGCAAGGCCTGCAATTTTTCCTCCTTTGTTCTTGGGTCGTGCACCATCCAAGTTGTTGTGCCAATGTGTGCTAGTGCTGGTACATCCCAAGGACATGGTAGTTGTGGAAACATTTGATTTGCCTTGATGTACCATGTTACAAACTACCATTGTTCATCCTTCAAGGCTCTAGCTTTATTCCTTAGCTCATGATAGTCTGTCAGTCTTTAAGCTAGGTTTGAGACTACATCTTTCTATCCTTAGTAGCTAGCTTTGACCACCTCGAATTCTGAGTTTGCCACTTGTAACTTTTGCAAAGCATCCTTCTAATCTTCAAACTCCTTCTCATACAATGCATAGGTTGTCATCACTTTCTTCTCTAACTCTCTTTGAGGATGACCTACTATTAACATGGAAAGGTTGGCATATCTAAGGTTAGCCAACACCATGTATTCCTTCAAATCTTCTATCTACATGTCCTTATTTTTAATTTCTGCTTGTTGAACCATGGCATAACTATCCAAAATGGCCTACCATTCAGAATTTTGTGCTACCAAGAAGTTGATGCAGGCCTTCGCCATCTTGATTTCTTTCTCATTAATTTCCTTGTACATGCCAACCTAGTCCCAAAAGTGTTCTTTTAACTTCTTATGTTTCTTGGCCTCATTCTACCATCTATTGATCTCAATTGCTATCTTTTGATGAATAGCGCATACCTCCTCCATAGAGAGGGTTCTATTTTCTTGGGCCAATTGACTCATATCCTAGTTGATCCTCACTAGTTGTTCCCTCAATTGGTGGACACTCTCTTCCAAGATGTTGTTTTACTTTTCCACTGTGATCAACTAGGCATTCTCTTTAGTGAGCTACATATTTTCTTCTTGAATAGTGATCAATTAATTTTTATATGCATGAGTTTGCACATCTATGATGGAGTCATACTAGATCACCATCTCCTTTGCTTTCTCTACAGTTTCTTTCTCCTTTTCCAACTTAGTAAGCTCCTCTATCCAAAATTGCTCTAGTTGGTCTAATGTGATGAAATGAGTAGGATCTTGCTGTTCAACACATAGGATAGCCAGCTCTTCTTACAATCTTTGCACCTCCACTTCTACATGCTCTACCTTAACCTCAATCATGACCAACTTCCCTTTTGTAGTGATGAGGTTTGATTGTGTCACAGTGACAGTGTTGGGGATGTCGAATATAGTGGTCATCACTTGACCTATCTGCAACAACCAATCAAGTGCATCCTCATGCACTATAGGATTTATTGAGATCTTGGCCAACATTTGTGCATCTCTTATCCCTACCAGATCAATCGAAGGCACAATAGGAACATTGATCAATTCCTTGATGTGATCAGTGATCATCTCTACTATGCCTATTGCATCCTCATGTTGTAGCACCATAATTGTGGGACCTTCTCCTTTTTTCAATGTGACTTGAAAGGATGTAGCATTCCCAAAGATCTAGCATGACCATTGGGATCCCCCTCCTCCTTACTAAATCGAGATCTCCCCCCTTATTGGATTAGTTGATACAGTGGGCTATATAGCATCATCCATAATCCAAAAGAGATTAGCCTCATCCCCACTCCCCCAACTGACAACCTTAGAAATTCTTTGCAAGTGGCTCATTGATGATCTATAATCTTGCAATAAAAATAGCAAAGCTTGTGCTTGTGGGTGCTTCTTAGGTTCTTTTGCATTTCAATTCTTGGTTCTGCCTCCTTTTCAGCTTCCTACTTCTTACTAGAATCTTTTCTTAGTTCTGTGGTTTTAAGAAGCTCTACAAAAGAGGTGTGTTGAGCCTTCTAAAGGATATCATTGGTATATCCTAAGATTCCAACATGCTTGCATAGTTTTCTGATTAGACAAGGAAACAAAAGTGTTGTTCTCACTGACTTCATTTCTTTGAACTGTCGTTGGATTTCTATGAAATAGTACTAAGGTTAACTAAAACTTTTTCCATTAAAATAGCACTTCCCCTAACTACATAAGTGAAAATGTGATTGAGCCCTTTGATGGAAAAAAATGGTATGTTCTAATCTTGAAGTAAGTTCTCTCTTCCAAGGTCATCTCATGGTATGATTTATCTTCTTTTCCATATGCCTTCTTCAACCATAGTCTCTTCATTTTGAGGTTAGATCTAGTGGACAAGTAAGTAACCTTGGTCCCTTCATTGGGTAGGTTGAGAGCTATAGCTATATCTTTGACTACTAAGAGACATTCACCCCATAAATATTCACAATGGTACCCCCTATCCTTATTATGCTAGAATTGATAGACTTCTCCCAAGTACCATTCACCACTATCAGATAGGATCAGCCACAATGGGGACACTTTGAGTTGTATCTATACTGCTTCATAAGCGAATTCCATGAACAGACCAAAGTTCATTTTCACAATGACCAAGGCCAATGTGGACTTTTTCAAAATGGTAGCAAGGTAGTTAGGGGGCAACAGGAGACATATCCCTATTTTTGAGGTAGTACTTCTACCACCTCATCTTGGGCTAATTGCTTGATAGCAAGGGCCTCTTGATGGATATTAAAAGATTAGGCCTCCTATTTAACATGTTCTACTTGTTCTCCTTGCTAGCTATAGCCACCACATGGACACTTAGTGGCTCTCTACAAGGGTTCACCTTGAGCACCTCTTTTTGGGACCATCTACAATCAAATGAAAACCAAGTGTTACTAAGATGATGTTTATTACCATCTATCAACTCATACCTTACTCATAACCTTATTTCATTAAGCTCATTATGCATATAATTATAGGGTTAAGAAAATTTTCAAGAAAAATCCCCCAAGAAGTGTCTTTCTTTTTTGACAACCCATCTCAACTAATTCCTTTTTCATTATATGTGGCTTAAAATAATGGTTTTAGGCCAAACGGTTAGAAAAATTGGATGTTTGGCATTATCGTTAATAATTTTCCATTATAAGTCCTACAATTTTTAACATTCTTACCCTTATAATACCTTTCAGGCAATATCAAATTTTAACAAATCAATGCAAAATTTGCATGCATGCAACCAAACACC
>MNCI01000461.1:3500-59647 GCA_015680685.1 Gnetum montanum | reverse complement strand
CCCCCCCCTAAGACTAAGTTGAACACTCCGAGTGTAGATAGTATCAAATGGTACTAAAATTGGAGCATTAAAGAGCTAGATATCACAAGTGGAAGATAGAGGCATAGAGCTTTAAGTCATAAGAAACAAATTGCAACAACTCCCCTAGTAAAAAATAATAAAAATGAAGTTCATGTTGCACGAGGGTCCAATATATATATAAGTTTTTTAGACCTGACATCGGGTACGAGACATCGTGTACGTGATGTCAGGTCAAACCTGATGTCCAATACATAATGTTGAGGTCCAAAATTCCAATTTTTATGGGGCCAAATGTTATGCAAAATGAAGCTCTGTGTTTGATTGGAAGGTTGAAAGTTAAATTTTGCAACTTGGATAAGTGGAAAAATTAATTGGACGTACCGAAGGTAGGATAAGGTGAAGTCTTCAACAGTAAAATCACAAGAATGACCAAGAAAAAAGGCGTTGAGAGCTTGATTGTGGGACAAAGTATGTTCATAATAAGGGAAACAATAAAATATAATAATTGGAATGGATGGAAAGTGAAAAATGATGTGGTCATGTTAAATAAGTATAAGTCACAAAAGGTACACAAGTGGGTCCTCCCTAAAGTAGGCTCTAGCCTATGATGTCCCTACATAACCATGCCTAAAATGTCCATAGGCACTAGAGGAGTTGAATGTAATGCATACTTGTGAAACAAAACACACATGTTAAAACCACCGAATTGAGGTAATTACTTCATGTTACACAAAACTATAAGTTATGAACATTTGGACAACAAGATGGAATGGACTAAAGAAGGGATCATAGAAATTGGAACATGATGTGTCATACCATGGTCATAATCAAACCTTGTGTGTTATTAATGGTTAAATAACAATGTGTCCTTCCTTACAAGATTCAAACCAAGTCCAAACCACCTTTAATGACATTGCATTATTTCATCCCATTGACAAACAACCATAAGGCTATCAAAGTTGCAAGGAGTAACATCACTTGGCATTTTGTCCAAGGAAGGAGCGTTATTATGGCATAATTATTGTTTGTTTTTGTTTATTGTTGTTGTTTTCTTTTTAATGGTTCTAAGAAGCTACCAACCTTCAGGCATGGGTACATGTCTTTCCAGTGGGACTTGTAGAAGTTTATTCAGTGCCAATTAAAGTTACTCTTGCTCCCATTTTTCATTAGATCTACAAGGATATGGTTACAACCTCATCAACATGATAGAACATATAGAAATAGCCAAAGAGAATTCACAAATCCCCTTGATGTCACACCCTTTACATTCCATCTTGGTTCTACACTCTTCCATCTAGACACAATGGTTATGAAGTTATTTAGGGTTTGGATTATGGAAAATATTACCATTATGACCAAAGAAAGAACCTCTTATTAATGAAATGGGTGAATGGATGTTGTAGTCATAATGTCCAAAAACTCAGTCCCTTATGATTTCACAACATAGAGAAAAAAAAACCTCACCTCAATGGCAACATGATCAATAGCAAGATTACATACAAGAAAAATTAAAACAACAACTAGAAAATATAGAGAAAGTAGAAAGAATAGGAAAATGATAAAAAATTGTAAAAAAAAAAGATAAAAAGCACTTAAAAATCCAAAAGATTAGAATGGGGGGTAAACCCCATGACTAAACATTTGGCCATGACAAGGATTAATAAGTGGATGAAAAGGATCCATGCATGTATGAAACAATGGAAACCTTTCATGCCCCAGCCACTGGATGTCTATTGGTGATGTGGTGGCTAGGTAAAAAAATTATTGGTCACACACTTGATTGTTATATGTATGGTGGGTCAAAATATGAGGTGTGTTAAGATTATGGATGATTGGACCACTATTGCACCCTTGAGTATGAGATGGTATGCATGGATTCATTTGTTTTTCCATGTTTGTAGATTCATTAGTTGGATATGAGATTGGAGTACAGATGGATGGTGGCCCTTGTGTGGGCTTAGAGGACATTGGTTGAGATAGGGAAGGTGATACAATGGATTGGCCTTGTGCTAGCTCAGATGATGTGGTGGGTCCATGCATCGGCTTACAGCCTTTCCTCCAAAAGGGATGCTTCTGATGTTGCATTTGGGACCCACTAGTGTCAACATGTCTATGTACATTTGTACCACAAGTGGCACTCATTTTTTAATATTGCAGTCCAAAAACTTCTCATGTTACTAGTGATGGTGTTGAAGTAGGTGGATTATGAGAATATTGAGGGTAAGTTGGATGGTAAGAAGCATGAGGTGGTAATCCTTTAGGGGATGTCATGTATTGATGGTACTCGGGAGAGTGATAGTGATGATTTGAAGTGGAGGATTCTGAACTGGTTAGAGAAATAGGATATTAAACATAATATTCATGAGGTTTTGGTGGGTATGGCTAATTTGGTCATGGCCTCCCCCATGACGATGGTTGTTTCCACTATGATTGATGACTATGTTGAGGCTGGTGGTAAGTCCCCCTATGGTGGTAAGATCAATTTTGGGATTGTCTATAATTACCTTGTGGGAGAGAAATCTCCTAGGCATGTGCTTTTGTATAGATTTTAGATTTAAGACACCTACCCAATACTCTTGAAAATGCAACAATATGGGGCATTGACCCTTTGCATGGTCATATATGCATAGGTTGCATCCATCATTTTCATCTATGATGGAGTCTTTAGCCTCACTTTCGTTAGACCCTTTTCTCATTTCCCGAAAAGTGTTCCTAACTATTTCTTGGTTCTGTGTCCTCTACTTATTATGTTTGCCTGGTGTATGTTGCAAAATCTTCTCCATGACTGTTTCAACAAGATTTGTGACATTTTCATTGATCCATTTAGACATCCTATTGAATTTTCCTTCTAAATCATTAATAGACTCCTCTATCAGTAAAGTTTATTAAAGAATCACCTTATCAATAGTAGCTTCATTTTCCTTATCATAAAGTTGGACTTCCCTTGATTGAAGAGTTGGGTCCCATTGATGTTTTTTGGCATTATTCCATTTATACATTTCTCTCTCTTCCTTTTTCATATGCTCTATTATCTCTTTGATATGATGGGCTTGAAGCTCGTATAATTTCCCTAGGGCATACATCCCAAGGGCCGCCTATTGGCACATTTTGGCCATTTCATGGAACAGGTGGACTTATTTGCAAATGGTGAGGTACAGAATTTAATGAACTGAAACTGTTCAAGGAGGATTATGCTCTTTCCCATGAAGAATTTTACAACAGTTAATTGACCATGAGGTTGGAATGGCATATGTTAGATATTGTAGCTACATTTATAGGGAATTATCCATCTTGGTTTCATGAGAAAAAATTGCAGCGCAAATTTTGAATGATTAATTTCATGACTTGCTCAAGAATCATAATCTGGTGGTTCTCAAATCGCCTCACTGGAATGTATTCGTAGAACAAGAAGACATAAAAGGATTCCTTTGAGAGTGTGATTACATCACCCTCTAGCATCTTGGAAGGGTTTGGGGTGTAATATTATTTTTTAGGATCAATGTACATTTTTGGATTTACCTGAGGCATTCTAGCTACAAAAAATGTAAAATTCTTCACCGAGTTCCCGGCCAGGCACACTCTCTCGGAAGGACCCACCACGTTAGATATAAGCAACGACATCAATGATATGAAATGATTGTATGATTTGGCGGTCTCCTGCAAGAGAATAAGCAAATAATTGGCACCTTGGCATTCACAACACACTCACCAAGATGAAGTAAATTACAGAGGCGTACCTAGGCACCACGATCTGACACGCCATCATCACGGTGCCTGCATACTTCAACGACTTGCAGCACCAAGCCATCAAAGATGTCGACGTCATCACTGGCCTCAACATCATGCACATCATCAATGAACTAATGGTGGTGGCAATTGGGTATGGGCTGGACAAGAAGGCCTCAGGCCAGTCCAAGGTGGAGTGCAATGTTCTCATCTTCGACCTTGGCGGTGGTACCTTTGACGTCTCCATTCTGAGCATCGAGAAGGGCATCTTCAAGGTCAAGGCCATGGTCGGAGATACGCATTTGGATGGTGAGGACTTGGAAAACTACTTGGTAAACCACTTTGTGCACAAGTTCAAGCACAAGCACAAGAAAGACATCTCCACCAATGCGTGTGCCCTGCGTCAGTTTCGCACCACCTGTGAGCTCGCCAAGTGCACCCTCTCGTTGTCGGCATAAGTGACCATGGAGATCTAATCCCTTTTTGAAGGCATCGACTTCTACTCAACCATCACATGTGCACGATTGGAGGAGCTATGCATGGATCTATTCTGCAAGTGCATGGAGCCCGTCAACAAGTGTCTCTGCAATGCCAACATGGACAAGGCCTCCATCGGCGACATCATGCTCATGGTCAGTTCTACACAGATCTCGAAGGTCCAGAAGCTACTTTAGGACATTTTCAATGGAAAGGAGCCCTACAAGAGCATCAACCCTGATGAGGCCATTGCCTACGATGTAGCAGTATAGTTCACCATTCTCTCTGGCAAGTCCAGCGACAAGGTCCAAGACCTACTCCTCCTCGATGAGACTCCGTTGTCCCTGGGCATCAAGACGGTAGGTGTTAAAAATAACATCACCATCACCAATGACAAAGTGCAGCTAATTAAGGACGAGATCGAGCGCATGGTCTGAGGCAAAGGCAGGACAAGCCAAGACGGGACAGTGCAACAGCAAAGGTTACAATAGCCGTAGTGTTTTACGGAACATAGGGCAACATTACCGAACATGGTGGTAGAGCCTTCTTTTGCGGTGGCAGTTGATATACGGTTCTGGCAGGGTGGAATAATTTGAAACTATTTACCTGTAGTTCCAAGCCTGGTGCCTTCACATTCGACCTTCACATTCGGAGATGTTCTAATGGTGCCAAGAATCCAGTAGCAAATTTTACACATCTAAAATACAAATTTACAAGGATCAGCTTTCTTCATTAACCATACAGCTGCTAACACCAATGTCTACACTAAGGTGGATGCTAAATTACTTTCATGAGAATTACTAGGGCTTAATGACATTTAGTAATTAAAATCCTAAATAAAATATGACAATTATATGAAGCTCCTATAATATGGAAATCTTGGATTTATTTTTTATTATATAGGTTGTTGCTTATAAAATATTGGTAATCTTTACACATGCCAATTTTAGCATGATTTTCTCCTAACTTTATGTGTAAGTTACAAATTTCTAACTTGTTGGGCAAGTAATCTCCTAACTTGTTGGGCAAGTTATAACTTCCTTACTTGGGAGAGAAGTTAGCTAAGATATTTTGAAATATGTAACTACCTTTTGAAAAGATTTCAGCCTCTTTTTCATAGTCCTGTGAGCTATGCTTTTTTTTGTTTGTTTAAATTGTTTAGCTAGTGGTTTAGATAGTATCATGCTTGGCAACTAATTTTCGGATTTTTAGATTGCTCTTATTGTTCTTGTTGCATAATAGAAGATTTCTATTAACATTTTGCCATAGAAGTGCTTTTGTTTGAAAGCCTTAAGAGCATTTTAGTAGTAAATTTTATTATTGTGCAATGTATAAGAACCACTATTGAGATTTTTGTAAGAGAGCCTCTGCATGTAGTCAACCATTGAACGATTCGATAGTCAAGAGGGTTTAGAAAATCTTTGGTATTTTGATGGGACCAGAATAGCTTCTTTTATCTTTAAAGTGAATCTCTGTGGTATTTCAGTCAGAAATTTTCAAGTCTTTTGAAGGTTCTGTTGAATGCAATTGTTGACATTTATTATCTAGCCAAAATGGAGTCTTGTATGTGATAGTTTATGCAGCAATTTTTTGGTAGCATAGTAGGATTGTCTTGAAGAAATTGCTTATTTGAGCCTTGGAAGTTTGAACAATTCGTAGTTATTGAATTTGGGATAGCTTTATTGCAATGTGTTTACTCGTATCATTTTACCTTGTTTAAACATTTGAGGTCCTAACAAAAATCTACTTTCTTTCCTTTCTATTTCCATTGAATCTTGCTCTATTTCTAGTTTTCTTGTGGAACTATTTCTTTTTCTGTGGAAAATTAGAAGTAGATTCACAGAGTTTTGCTCAAATGTTTTTACAAAATTTTATTTGTTACAAGTAGGTATTATAAGGACCGTGTAGACTAGGCAATTGAATAGAATAAGAACTCTCAATAACTCACAGTACTTGGCAAAGTTGGCTAAATCTCTTTAAGATAAGTCATTTGTAGTTTACACACAATGCAATAGTTTCATTTTTCACAAACGCATACCGCAATAGCACACACACATACTCACATTAACTACTGAGTCTATTTGGAGGTATATGGGCCTTGGTGTTGCCAGAGACCAGCAAGCACCTAAATCCTGTTTGAGGACACTTGTTGGCAGTTGCATCCTAAACGGTCACCAACACCGCCCTTGTTTCATTATGAAACCCATTGATGATGTGGTAAAGTTGCTCTTCCTTGGAGAAACCATGGCTTGGGCATCTATTTAGTAAGGCATAATATCTATCTAAGGCCATGTCCAAGGGTTCATGTTGTTCTTGTTTCCACTCTTGGATCTATCTCCTCAAATTGGACACTCTTTTATAGGTTTGGTATCTCTCATTGAAAAGTTCTATCCTTGTAGATGATCATTGGATTGAATTTGGTCTCAATGATCTATATCACACTTCAGCTCTGTCAATTAGTATCCTAGGAAAGTGCTTAAAAATTTTTCACTCACTTTCCACATTATAGAATGCACAAGCATCATAGAAGTCTTGTAAATGATGTTATGGATCTGCATCATATTCTCTTACAAATTGAAAAAGATTGTTCATATCAAGCTTAGGTAAACGACTCTTTTTGTGATGCCTATGAGATATCTTAATAGCCTCTATGATATGCCTTAGGCTCTTAGTGGCCAACAGGGGTTCATGATCATCAAAAAAATTGTGAGAAAAATTCCTATGTTCATGGTGACTTCTTTGACTTTTCCTCTAGGTTTAATTCTAGTTTTGGGTCCAACCCTTTAATCAAGCTCTATCTCTATACCTACATTCATCTTCATTAGAACTAGATATTGAAGGGGAAGAAAAAGATGAGGAACTAAAAGAGTTTCCATGGCTTCTATGGTGTTCCCTAGGGTCCCATCATTTTTGGTTTTCAAGGAGGTCTTAGTCTTTGAGGCCTCCCCTAGTTCAAGACCTACATCATCTTCTCTAAGATTGTCTACTTGAGGTGAATGTAGTCTTTGGGTGTCATTAGGGTGCTCATGATCATAAGAAACCCCTACATAAGGTTGATCTCTCCAATCTTCTTCATTGTATATCTCATTAATTCTCTAATGAATGTGTGCGATATATAGTTCATAGTAATTTCCATGTGGGAGAGATATTGTTGTTGGTTTATGATGGTGGTTTAAGAGTTTCTAAAAGATATATTGTTAATTCCTTTATAGCGATCTTGTATGATATAACTAATCTAGATAACTAGCACCATCCCTAACAATGGTGTCAATGATGGATGATGAGGTATTCCTACGCTCAACCATACGAATTACAAGCATACACACATAATTTGGTTGAATTCCATGGATGGGACTAGCTATAGAGTCTAGATCGTTATGCCTTGATCATAGTTCACTATCTTCCCACTTGGACTAGTGGTAGCTTTGTCATGTATGGTTTAGTCCAAAGTGAGGTATATGATGTGGTCCCTAATTCAATGTTATGCTACTCCTAATAACAAAAAGAGATAAATTGATTAAATAATGAATAATGGAAACAAAATATAAATTACCTTAAGGTGGTGGTATCCACTCTTAATCATCCATACACATCTTGAACTTCATGAGGCTACTTCTGGGTTTACCAAATGTACATCATTGGTTGTGCCAAATGATACACCTCTGGCAACCAAATATCTACACTTAAATGCTCATGATTAGGGCATACACATTCTTCTTAACAATAGAAATTGTAAATAATAATAAATGGAGATATTTAACTAAGGAAGCATTAAAGCATTAAATAATCAAAACAATAATATTAAGCTAAGTGGATGCTACAATGATGAAAGTAATCTCAATATTTATTGCCAATCATGTAACGTGTCCAAGTATGTCACACTTGAACAAAGTTGTCATATGATTACAAACATCACACTATAGTCATGCACTAAAAATAATAAACTTAAAAGAAAATAAACTGAAAACTAACTATTTCTAGGATCTAAGTTATCTCATCTGGAAGCCCAAGTATAGTATTTATAGGTGAGGTCTAGATGAGGCAACATCAAGTATCTGACATTGCTTATTAGCCCCAACGTTGGGTACACAATGTTGGGACTCCAACATCATGTATCTAACATTAGGGCCTATCAAATCACAACTCATCACCTTACTATCCATCATGGTGAGGTCAAACTCCTAAAGAATCACTAGCCACCATATGACACAAGGGCTCACCATTGGTTTATTCATGAGGAATCCAATAACCTTATGATTTGTGTGCATAAAATCTTGATATCCAAGCACATAATGTCTAAATTTTTCTAAGGCATACATCACCATCATGAGCTCCTTTTCCATAATGGTGTAGCTTAATTATGCTCCTACAATGCTTTTGCTTACACAATGGATGTAGTATGGATGTTTCTAATCATCTAATTGTATAAGCATGGCCCTTAAAGCATAATTGGATGCATCTTTCATAATATGAAATGGCCTAGATCAATATATAGCATGTAGAATAGGAGTTTTTATGAGCTTCTACTTTAATTGTTGGAATGCATTCTTGCATTCCCTGGTCCAGTTCAAAGGTGCATACTTCTTGGTCAACTTAACCAATGGCTTAGTAATTTTTGAGAATTTCTTAATGAATCACCTATAATAACTAGTATGGCCAAGAAATGACCTTACATCTTTCACCATTTTAGGTTTTCTAATGATTTCTTGAATGATCCATACTCTTTCCAAGTTCACCTCAATCCCTTTGCTTGAAATTTTGTGCCCCAACACAATGCCTTCTTAAACCATCAAATGGCTCTTTTGCTAATTAAGCTTTAAGTTAGTCTCCACGCATCATTGAAGCACCTACTCAAGATGGTCCGAGGCTTTCTTGAATGTAGCACCATGGGTAAAGAAGTCATCCATAAAGACTTCTATCCTACTACCAATTTGCTATTTTAAGATACTAAGGACCAACCATTTGAATGTAGTAGGAGCATTGCATAGGCAAAAGAGCATTTTTATATATGCAAAATTCTCCCAAGAACCTACAAATATAGTTTTGTCCTAGTCCTCTAGTGCAATCTAAATTTGGTTATAGCCACTATAACCATCCAAAAAGCTGTAATAGTAATGCCTTGCTATGGTGTTCAACACTTGATCAATAAAAGACAATGGAAAGTGATCCTTGTAAGTTGTCATATTCAATAGCCAAAAGTCTATATAGGCCCTCCATTTCCTCCCTTTCTTTGGCACAATAATGAGTATGCTAACCCATTCACTATCTGTAATTAGGTAGATGAACCAAATCTTAAGGAGTTTTTTAACCTCCTCTTTGATAACTTGCTTCAATTTAGGGTTCAACCTACACTATGAATACCTCTTTGGCTTAATGGAAAAGTCTATATAGATGTGATGTTAGCATATTCATGGATCAATTCTTGTAAGTTCATGATATGACCAAGCAAAGGTTGTTGATCTTTTATTCATCACATTTAACAGCTTCTATTTTTGTTCTAGACCAAGATTAACATTCATGATTACCAACTTGCCATTAGTAAGAAATGCATATTCAAGGGGTTCTTTTTTGATGTTATCAAGGATCTCCATGTTTCCCCAATCTATTTCACTTTATTTTTTGGAGAGTTGACAATGGAGTTGTTCCATTTCATCGATGTTCTTGATATAAGCACTAGTGAGGGTCTCAAATGCTTTGATGCAAATAGTGGATTCAGCTTGGCAATTTGCTATAAGCCACTAGGTATCCTTTTGTTTTATGGCTATTGAATACAGGCACTTTTGAATTAGTATTGTTTTAGCATACTGATTTCATGCTTGGAATGGTGTTTCCTTGATCATCCATAGTTTCTACACGCAATGGTAGCATGTGTCACTATACATAATGCATGGAACCCTTTTGTTCTCAACTTCACCAATTTCATTCTTCTTGAAAATTTCCAAGGAAAGGTCTTAGATCCCCATCTTAGCATCAATTGTACTTATCCATGCCCTTTTCATAATCATAGAAAAGTCCCCCTTATAATTTTCCACATGAAGCACAAGGAAATTACTAGGATAGGACCATTCATAGATGGTGATCACAATGTCCTCCACTAGCCCCAAAGGGACAATGATGGGTTGATCTACCAACTCTAGTCTAATTTTTTTGTTCTTTAGAGGAGGAAAGTCCCAAGCCTTATACATTTCTTGGAAAATCAAGTTGAACCCAAAACTTGAATCCAAAAGTGCTTTGCATGGTTCGTTCCCTACAATTTGTAAGTAAATGAGGGGAATTCTAGGATCATATTATTTCCTAGGAAGATAACCAACCTTTATCCAATCTATGACAACATGAGTCAACATGATAGTATGGATCTAGAAAGATGTTTGATTTGAAGGTGGCTTAGTGGTAGTTTTGGAGGTAGATGTAGTAGGGTTAGCAATGACAAGTATTTACAAGGATTTCATGGGGCTATTGGTTCCAAAGAATGGCCTCTTACAAGGCTTTGGTTTAGGACCACTCAAATGGATATCTAATTGTTGATTTACCACCCTTGCAAAATTTCTCTACTATGGCTATGTGGGGATTTCACCCTACATGGATGAAGTAGGTGGAAAGGGTGTGATTGTTTATGGTGCAAGGTTTGGTGGATGCTACAAAGGATGAAAAGGAAAAGGAGACTCCCCTCTTAGAGAAGGTGCTCTATAGTATTCTAGAGGATAGTAATGATAAGGGAAGGAGGCATGGCTAGAGGAGACATGTAGGGATATAGGCTATTGGACATAATATCCATAAGGGCTAGGTTACCTATAGGAATATTACTACTATGGTGGTGGCATCTCCCAAGACTGTGGATGTTGCCACTACTGATACTACTCTTGAGGTTTTAGAGGTACTCCACTCGGTTAATATGTTTGTTGATGAAACTACTACCTATAGTTGCCTTGTGGATAAGATAACCACCTAGGTTTCACTTTGTCAATCTAGGATTTAAGGCATACACCCCAGATTCCTACATATGTAATACCACTAGACAACACCCATTAGGGTGTTCATACTAGTAGATTTTACATCCATCATCATTTGTTTCAAAAACTAGAACCTCTTCCAATATTGCATCTTTACCATTGTTCTTGTAATAATCTTGCTTTGCATCATTCTTCTTTCTTTTTTCTTGACCACTACTCCCTTGGTCTCTTCTTTTCTCTGCGACTTTTAAAGCTATTTGAAACTTCTCATCCATAGGGTCCCACATCTTGTCCAACTTAGTCGATATTTCAATGATAGATATTTGTATCAGTAAGGTTTTTCACTACACCACTTCATCAAGTGATGCTTCCTCCTCAGAGTCACAAAAACATACCTTCCTTTTGCAAATGAAGGAGTTCCTGTTGTACTCATCTATACTCTCACGCTTTTTGAGCTCTTCTTCTTCTTTAGCCACTTGATCTATTAGCCTTTGAGTATGATGGGCTTGCATCTCAAAAATTATTCCTTGGGCATAGACCCCAAGGTATTTCCTTGTTTTTTTTCTAAGCTCGTATATGATATGCTAGAGCTAGTTCCTTTGGAAGTATCATCAACCTAAGCATCAATGTAGAAGAGAATAGTACTTGCCCAGGGCTACATCCAAGGGCTCATGATTTTCCTACTTCCATCCTTGGATTTGTCTCTATAAGTTAGACACTCTAGAGTACATTTGTCTTTGTCATTAAAAAGTTCCAACATAGTACTCTATCCATGGATTCTAATGCTAAGGATCGATATAGTCTTTTACCTTCCTTGATGAGTGTCCTTGGGAACATCTTCAGCTTCTACAATTTTTTCTCTGTGTTTTATAAGGCACAGGAATCATGAAAGACTTGGAGATGATTTTGTGGATTTGAATTATATCCCCCTTCAAACCTAAGAATATTATTGATGTAAAACCTCTTGATGTCGCTATCCTTTTGATGCCTTGTCAGAATTATGACTACCTCTGAAATGTTAAGCATGTTTTAGGTAGACAAAAAAGGCTCATCATAGTCATGATGATCATGGTGGTCCCTTTCATGGATATGATGTCTATGATAAGTCTTGTTATGCCTTCTCTCTTGATGCTACTCTTTTCCTTATGGTTATCCTTACTTCTGCTCTTAATCATCCTAGTGGAAACTACATTCATCCTTATTTCATTGTTCATCTCCATCCTGATCCTAACTTATGCTATTGTACAAATAACTAGTTTAGGACCCTCTTGCCCTTAGAGGCCCTATATCATGCTTCCATCTATTGATCCTTCTTTCTCTAGGCATCAATAGGATGATAATCCTACTAAGTATGGTCTTGGACCTCATATTCTACGTTGAGTGTAGCAGTGTCCAACTTGATGAGATTGTTCATTAGCATGCTAGGAACAAACTAGTCAAGAGGCAACATGATGTTGCTTTCCATATTCCTCTAACACAATTGTTCTTCTTGATGAAAGATAAAAGTGAAATTTAGATTGTAGAGATCCAAATGAGCATAGATAACATAAAGTTATTGGGGTATTTTTGAATCTCTTATCACTGATTGGAGCCTTCTATATGTGGTGGAGATTTTTCCTTATGAGAAGAAGTGATGTTAGGTATTGCTAGAAATAGTATGCTTGTTAGTGTGTTATTATTTCCTTAATGATTTATCATTGATTGGTCCTTACAATGTCTTTGTACAATGTCACAATCCTTTTCTACTTAGCATACTTAGCTAAACTAAGTTCCTAACAATGGTGCCAATGATGAGTAGCACATATACCCTATGCCCAACCATATGAATAACAAGCATGTACTAGTGATCTAGTCAAATTCCATGAAGTTAGTTCCTAAGTTTGCCCATAGTGAAAGACTGTGAATCAAAGGCTCATGTAATCATTATCTTCTTAACTCACACTTGTGTGTGCTATGCATATGGTTAAATATGAGTTAAGATATATCATATTTCTTTTTATATATATATTTTTTTATTTTTTTATCTTAAGTCCTATGTGGGAAGATGAATATTTAAGGATTAACTATTTTTACTTCCTAACTTATTTGAAAGGCTAACTATCCTAACATAAGTAATTGTACCCACTTACCGTACACATCCCAAAATCATATTAATTCTACTAGATTATCAAGTGATGATCACTAGGTGTACCAAATGGCCACTACTAGGATTACCAAGTGTTATACATTATGCTCAAAGCGGTCATACTTATGTGTTCATGATTAATTATGTTAATTACTATGATGTGGAATGTAAAATGCATTTAAAGTAAATGTCCTTGAATGCTAGAAATAAAAAATTTATTACTATTCAAACCAATGCATTCAAGGACATGGCACTCAAATAAAGTTTCATACAATCTCTTTCACTCACACTGTGGACACTCAGAGGAAAATATTCTAACTCTAGGAAAGAAAAATTGCAAGGGCTTCACTATGCTATTGACACAAGATGTCCTAAATTTGATTGGTACATGCATTTATATAGGCTTGACTACATCAACATCAATGCATGTCATAATAAGTCAATGGGGCTATGCTGACAAGGATGCATTGATGCATGCCCATCGACATAGCTTGTTTATTGATGCTTCATCAAGAGTAAGACTTGATGTGGAAGCTTTATGGTAAAAATTGTTTTAGCTTTTGATTTCGACTCAATAAAAGATTATTTTTTAATTTAAAGGTTGTGACCTTTAAAAATTTTCCTACTTTATATGAATAAATTAAAGTATGTTATGTAACTTGGAGGAGAGAAAACCAAATGAAAAAATGAATCACCTTCTTTACTGACATAAAAGTTACTAATAGACTTCAAAAACATTATGTAGGAATGCTTGATGTGGAAGTTTTATGATAAAAATTATCAAATGTTTTGATTTTGACTTGAGAAAAGATTATTTCTTAATTTAGAGGTTGCAACCTTTGAAAATTTTCCTACTTTATATGAATAAATTAAAGTATGCTATGTAACATGAAGGAGAGAAAACTAAATGATGAAACAAACAAATTAGAGTATGTTGTGTAACATGGAGGAGAGAAAACCAAATGAGGAAAAAATTTTCTTTATTGACATAAAAGTTACTAATAAACATATAAAATCTAGCTATTAGGTGTTAGCTATTATATGAAATGAAATGAAATGAAGCTTTATTACATCCGAAGATCCATAAGATTTATTGGAAAAATATTACATTTTCATGAAAAGTAAAGATAGACTCTACAAATTGATCAAGCACCAATGGGAGGATCAAAATAAAATCATATAGGCTTTTATTGTAACAATATAACATTGTCTCAAATGCTTAGTCATAGCACAAGAAAAAAATATTTGTAACTCATCTTTAAGGGATCCTAATATGCACAACCTACAAATGCACACTTCTCAGGGGATTTGAATTCATCTTTCACTTTTAATTCTAAGATGATGAAAACTTAAGTAAAGCTTGTTAATAGCTAATAAAGTCAAATTTCGTCACAATACAACATCATAGCAACGATGTCATTAATACGATATCACTACACATAATAGATCATCATTGATACGATGTCTCAGGATGTGTGTAGTCCTATAAATATGACACTTGGATGCACAATCCAACAACTTTATATTCCATCCTTAGGTAGACTCTTGTAGTTTCGTTCTATAGTTTTAACAATAGAGTAAATGCTAGTAGTGTGGTGTAGAGTAGTTGTACAGAATCTTTATTCAAGTGAAGTGTACTTCGGAATAGTTCATGTCCAAAAATAAAGATCAAGATTTCTTTTCATCATTGTAGCATCAACTTAGTTTTACTATTTTACTAAGCATAGTTTTACTATTCTTAGTATAATCATTTACATTTTCAAGTACTTTCCTTTCCTTGTTCATTAGTAAAGTGGAATGAGTAGGATTAGTTTCGAGCATTTAAGTGTAATCATTTGGTAACCCAGTAGTGGGTTCACTTGATTCACTTAGTAGTGAACTCAGTCGGTAATTTCAATAATGATTACATGAGCCCAAGACCTATATGACAAGCCAAGACCAAATGCACATGCCTATAGGCTAGAGTATATTTACCTTATAGTCATTACTTAGATTTCGATTGTTATTCTCAATATTCATCATGTTCACAACTAGAAGTATTAAATGTGTAACAACATCAACCAATCATACACCTCACTAAGAGCTAAACCATACACTCAAACTTCACTATCTTGAAGTGGGAAGACAGTAAACATGAACTTAAACTTAGTTACTAACATACTAATATTTCCCATCTATGGATTATGATCTAGTCATGTGCTAGCACTTATGACTTGTATGGTAGAGTGTTGGGATACTCCACTACTCATTAATAGCATTCCAATACTTGATAAAAATAAGACTTAAGAGATAGTAAGCTTCTATATCTAGTTTATTAGATCTAATGTGGTGAAAATAAAATTTTCTCTTACCTTCCACATTAGTCCACACTTGTGTTAAATCCCTCTGCTTAATTTGTTGGTAAATATGCTTAGGATTTTGCTACACTTCCTCCTAAGATATATTCTATTTTCTCAACCATTACATTCCCTAAAAATACCAACCATGGTCTTTCAAATCCTTAAGAACTTCTTTAAAGAATTTGTCTTACCTTGAGATATACAAATTATGAGTATATATAATGAAGTGGTACTAAGCTTCTACTTCTAAATGTAATAAATCACATTAACATAATAACATTGAGTAAGGTGTTTACATCTTCACCTATAACTCATCAAGAAGAAAATTTGTTTGCACTCTTTCAATATCTTTCAAAATTATAGCACCAAGTCCAAGTCTCCAAACAACACACCCATACAATATAGTAGGATAGATGATAGTCTTTAAAATTTGTTTACTAGCCTTCCAAGCCTAAAGGCTTAAATTCTTGGACTTGTTAGGTGTTAGCTATTATGTATAAATTTGTTAGATTTTAGTTATTATATTTTAAAAATATGTATTATGTAACTTATGTTAACCCTCACTAATAATTGCTGAATTTTTTAATTTATTCATGAATTATTTCTAAATCACGAATCAAGAGAGTTTCCAAGTAGATATGTTGAATCTTTATTGAGAACTATATTACCAACCACCAAGCACAATTTTTTAAAATAAAAACACATTGCATAACTCTATTTCGATGTGCACTATCACAAGAGCATTTAATAGTATCAATTATAATTGAAAATAGTACCCTTTAGCTGTAGCAATTAACTATAATAGGTACTATTTAACTACTATACTATAGTGACTTGACTTTGGGTAGCTTCTCCATGGACAATGCCAACTTAAATCATTTATTTTTTCTTCCTCATTTACCCTCTCTCATTTTAGTGGACACTAATCTTCTCATTTAACTACATTACATCAATATGATCAAATAATCCATTAAATGTACATTAAAGATGAATGTGGATTTAGTGTATTATATGGTCATGAACATATATATTAAAATAATGTAAAATAAGAAGTTTGATGATAGCCTAGGTGAGTAGAATAGTGGTATGGACTTGAAATAATAAAATCAAGGTTATAAGTTCAAGTTTTGAACTTCTAAATTCCAAGTATTTTGGTTTTTCAGTTTTTGCTTTTTACATGAGCATGCACATGCATGGACTTGAAATAATAAAATAAAGGTTACAAGTTCAAGTTTTGAACTTCTAAAGTCCAAGTACTTTAGTTTTCCAATTTTTTCTTTTTACATGAGCATACACATGCATTAACAGTATGCATACATGTTTGATGCTATAGGCATGAGCTAATAGTATGCATACATCTTCAATGCTATAGGTATAAGAAAGTTATACATGCATTGGTAGAAGCAAAAAATGTATACTAAAGAAGTTTTTATGCTCTTCCACATCCACTGTAAAGCCAACCTTTCTTTCTTTCATTATATCTTCTCACTAGTAATGCACTTTCAACATTGGTTCCAAGAATGAATGATGAATATGATTGAAAAGAACATTTGACTAAAAAATGAAAAGGTCTTGTGCTTGTCTCATATAAATTTGTATCCCACCATGAATATTATTTTTATTTTAGGTACATATAATCATCATAGATTAAAAATTTTTATCAAGCTAAGAATCATGAACTAGTTTTAAAAATCAAATCCCAAAATTGGGAATAAATCAGGTTAAAAATCAATTGCATCATGAAAATCAATAAACAAAAGTATATTTATTGACCTTGACTACTAAATTATTTTACTCTTTCCTTTTAAAAAGTTTATAATTTGACTTTGTTTTTTAATATTTTATTAGTGCTACATTATCTATAAAGATTAAAAGTTGTATTCATGATTGTTTCACTTGAATAGTATGATTTGTTGGAACCTATTTAATCCACTCCTCTCTTTCATTAATAAAAATGTCAAATAGAGCTAGTGAAAGAGTACAGCCTTGCTTTACTCCTATATTATTGTAAAACTAACAAGATTGTGTAGTTTCTTATCTTTTAATTTAAAAATTATTTTTTTGTATAAATTTTGGATGGCCTTAATTAAAGTCCATTTTATTGGGACAAGGCTAGGATGATGGTGATGATAACTGAGTAAACCAAAATGAACTTTAATTTTAATAGGTATGCTTCATTATTGTTCTCTTACAACAAATTCCAATGCTTTAGTAAAATCTACAAAGCAAATAAATGTTTTACCTTGTTTGTCCTTTTCTTCTTTAATGCAATATCTAAGAGGAACCAAATAATCTAGTGTGAAACATTTTGTTCTAAATCTTGCTTGTGAAATAGCACATAAAAATTTCCTTTTTACCCATGATCCCAAATTTGCTCCTAACCATGACCCCAATTTTTTCTCAAAAATGTTTGATGAATGTTTGGATATTCCACCACTTAACCATACTCCTTATAGACATTGGAGTATTAAATGACTTAGTAAATATAAGAAACATGGAAAAGTAAAATTATGCTAAGTTAGATGCTGCAATGATGAAGAACAATCTTCATCTTTATTTCTATTCATGAATTGTGTCTAGGAATAATCCACTCAAATAAAGATTACATACAATTGTAATTCACTGCATTGTGGGCATTCACTTTAACTCTAACTTCCAAAAACAAACCACAAGAATTTCATTAAGGATTGGCAAAAAACGTGTTCCTTCAATGCAATGGTGGATTGGTATTTATAGACATGACCATAATCCACTACATCGCATCTACAATGATGTATGTATAACTATGATATTGTAGATATGATATCATAGTCTACATAATAAAGGTTTTATCAATGGTACTTAACATTTTTGGAAATAACTTACTGATCATGATCAATCTTTGATTATTTAAATTTGATTTCTCTTCATTTTTAAAAAGCATAGTAGCTCTACTAATTATCCACTATCTAGTTAAACTATTTTGAAATCCTTCATCAACCATTTTTCAATTCTATCTCTAAACTATTGCTCCATCACATTTTAATAATTCAACATACTCTAATACTTCCACACTTGTGAGGAGAGACAATAGTTGAACCCACAACCTTCTAATTGATAGATGAGTATCTTGACCATTACACTACATTATTAGATGTAACTCATCCTTTTTATTTAAAAATTTATAACATTTAGGGAAATAAAAAAATTACAAGATTTCATGTTACATGAATAAAAATAATAGGCTTGAGCTATTGATGAACCGTGATATCAGGGTCGTGATATCAAATCTGCGATATCGGAGCTTGCCATGCAATGTCGGATACTTGATATCACGTCCTACCTTATTACCTATAAATAAGAGGTGGGTGCACTTGGTTTGCATAGTTAATTTTAGTCTCTTACCCAAAATCTTACCTTTTCTCCCTCTCAGAGTTAGAATTATTTTTGTGTGCCCATAGTAGGAGTCATAAAGTGAACAGATATTTATTCGAGCATTATGTACCTAAGCACATCTTGTGTGTGGCAATAAAGACGAACTTGTGATAAACCTTGTAACATTTAGAATAGATTAATTAATGTTAATTGCCATTATTTAATGCTTTCCTTAGTTAATTAATGATTCTCTCTCATCCTACAACTCTCCTAAGTAAGTACACACAGTAAGATCACTTCGAGCATGCGTGTGACACTTGGTAAACTAGTAACGATTAACATTTGGTAATCCTAGTAGTGTTGCACTATTTCAGAATGTGTACAACAAGTGAGAATGGATTCTAGTGTTAGGATCAGTTATAGCCTAGTTAGTAAGTAGTCAAATTAATTTAGTTACTTAGTTATCTCTCTCTCCTCGCTTATTAACAGTAAGACATAAAAACATAAAAGCCATAAAAATCATATGCCTCAAGTTTACTTAACCATACAATCATGACATACAAGTAAGCTTGGGAAGATAATGATTAACCAACCCATTCTTATTCCACAAAGGTGCATAAGCACTTAGTCCTTGGAATTCGACCAGATTGTGCGTGTATGCTCGTATTCATATGGTTGAGTGTAGGAATACCTTACCGCTCATCATTGGTGCTATTGTCAGGGACTTTGTTGTTTGCATGCTAACTAGAACATAGGAAATATTTTACATCATTGGAACAAACCCTTAGGATTGGTTAAAGAAAAATAATAATATATAATACATTGCATACTAAATAGATAATCATGTCTCCTTCTTCGTACGAAAGTGTTTCACTACCTAGGTTTGATACAGGTAACAATCAGAAGCGTAATACACATGATAATCCACCAGTCCCTCAATGGTTTCATGTGGTATATGTTCATCCCGATGAATATGTATTAAAATTTACCTTTATCTTCCACCAGGATGAACAACTGCATTGGTGAGATTTAGAAGGTAACATAGTGTTACCTTCTGATCACTCTATCCTAAGCATTCTTCTTCATGATCTCACACAAATTGGCATGTAGCACTTATAGGCAGAGTACGTTGTGCATGATCATGACTCGAGAGAGTACCAAACCACAGAGGCACAATGTCAAAGGGATTTGCAATAGGAGAGACCTCATGAATCCATGAAGGGAAAGTTGTTGCAAAATGTCCCACATGTCCTAAGAGAAAATGAAGGTGGTGAACCTACCTCAGGCAGTCACCCACACAATGATGTTCCTCCTGTTGACTTCAATCAAGGGGTTGTGTATCAAAATATTTACTCAACTATCCATAACCCAGATTCTAGTACTAACAAACACAAAGGATCTGAAAAAGAAACATGAGCACATGAAAAAGATGGACATGATTATCATAATCGTGATCAAGGCCGCGACCATCGAAGAGAAGGAAGAAGGCACCATCGTGGTGATGGTCCTCCTTCTTCTTCATCTTCATCATCTCCTTCACCCTCTCCTTCAAGATCTGAGCGCAATAATAAGGAAAAAGATCATGAGGATAAGGATAATTGAAATGAGAGTCATAGATGAAACAGTCGAGAAAGGGGACAAGGGCACTCTAGAGAAACACACCATGAAAGAAGGGAGATTAGGGAACAACATAGGCATCATAGACGCCACAGATGGAATGACACGATGAACCCCTACTTGCTACTCAAAGTATGCTAAACATAACTAAGGCTATTAGGATCCCAACAAGGCACCAAAAGGATAGTAGGATCAAGAGATTAGACATGAATAACATCCCATGATTTGAAGGGGGTACAATGCTAATCCTCAAAATAATCTACAAGAATTTCATGATGCATGTGCCTTACAAAACATAGAAAGTGAATGGAAAAAACTTAAGTTGTTCCCATAGACACTAGTCAAAGAAGTGGAGAGCTGGTACCAGTCCTTAGAACCAGAATCCATTCGTAGGTGGAGTACCATATTAGAGTTGTTCAATGATAAGTACCAAACATACTCTTGAGTGTCCAATCTACAAAAGCAAAATTAAGGCTAGAAACGAGGACATGAACCCTTGGATGCTACCATGGGCCGATATTATGCACTATTACATCATTGTCCTAACCATGGTTATTCACAGAAGGATCAACTATGCCATCTCACAGATGGGCTTAGGCATGAAATGCGAAGAACCCTTGGGACTTATGCCAAAGGAATACTATCCGAGCTTAGGACCCATCAAGTTCAAAGATTATTAGAGCAAGTTGCTAAAGAAGAAGGTGAGCGAAGGAAAAGAAAGAGTGTGGAGGAATATAACTGACATCCTTCCCTCCAAAAGAGGGGAGTAAGATTCTGTGAGGATGAAGAAGAGTCACCACTCGAAGAGATGGTGAATAAAAAAACCTTGCCTATCCAAAAATTTGCATCAGAAGTATTAGCAAAGGTAGACCAAATGTGGGATTCCCTAGATGATAGATTTCAAACCATTATTAAAATAGTAGAGGAGTCTAGAGAGCAAGGTAGTGATTGCAAAAAAAGAAAAAAGAGAGAAACTAAACATGCATGTAACAAGGGTAAGGGCAAAGTTACTATCACCAAAGAAGTTGTGGATTCGGATACAAACAATGATAGTGGATGCGAGATATGCCAATATGACCATCCTAAGGGATGTTGTCCTATAGTCTCACATCTACAGGAGTTTGGGGTGTATGCACTCAACCCATGATTAAACAAAAGGCAAACACCCCGAAGGTTACCTTATCCTAAAAGTAATTCAAGACAGTTCCACCAACCCTTAAAATATTATCCAAGTGGAACTCCACCACAACCAATCAAGTAGTATCAATAGTGGCAATACCCACAATCATGTGGAATGCCACCACCAAGGCAATAGTATCCTTACCAACAACCTAACCCATATGGATATTACGTCTAGCAGCCAGTCTCTCCACATGACTCTACTAGTCACATCACTCCTCAACCTCACTACCAAGATCATGAGTATTATAGGACTCCTTCTCCTAGGGGCAATGTTCCACAAACATACCATCCTTCTCATCCAGTTGCACCTCTTCCACCCTTAACTCCATTACCACCTGCACCAGCTATGTAGGGTGAAATCCCTACCCAGCCATAGCAACATAATGTCATAAGGGTTGTTAACCCTCAACCTACTGTTGGTTCTAACAACCGCATGAAGAAAAGACCTTTCTTTAGAACCAACAATCCAACTAAGCCCTTGCAACCACAAGTAGATGATTCTTCAACTACCTCACTATCACTTGAAGCCTCAGAGCTCCCTTCAACCCAAAAACCGCACTCAACACATACGGTCATGTTAACTCATGCTATCACTGATTGGATAAAAGATGGCCATCTTTCTAGGAAATTCTCTAATCTTGAGAGTCCTCTAATATATCTACAAATTTTTGGAAATGAGCCATGCAAAGCTCTTTTTGATTTAGGTTCTAGTATCAACTTGATTTCTCAATAAATGTACAAAGCCTAGAACCTACCTCTACTCAAAAAGAGTAACATTCATTTAGAGTTGGTTGACTAGTCCATCATTGTCTTGTTGGGACTAGTGAAGGACATTGTCACCACTATTTGTAGGTGGTTGTATTCAATTAACTTCCTAATGATTTAAGTAAACAACAGTAATGAGGACTTCCCAATCATAATGGAAAGAGCATGGCTAAGCATAGTTGATGTGTGCCTAGGAATCCATGATCTTTCCTTGGAAAATATCAAAGAAAAATACATTCAAAAAGATTGAGAAGAAGAAAGTTCCATGCATCGCATATAGTGACTTAGGGTGTAATTGAATGTAGAAGTCATGGTTTGTGCAGTGTTTAACATTGCCTGCATGCAATCAGTGTGATAAAGTGATTGATATACAAAGATGCTTGTATCCAGTAACCACAAGATAGGAAGGCACCCAATGGCTAATAGCTAATCAAGAGAGCAGTTCAACTATATGCATGGAACCAACTAAGGGTTTGACTTGTGCTTACATCGATAGCATAGACACATTAGAGCAATTCCATTACCAAATTCCAAGTCTTAATCTTGAAAATATCAACTAGGGGAAGTTGGAGATCCTTAATAAGTTTAAGCAGGAGCCCCTTGAGCTAAAACCATTACCCACTGATATGGAATACATGTTTCTTAAAAATGGAAAACTGGTAATTATTAATGCTATGCTCACTCTACCAAAAAAAGAGGAACTGCTGAAGGTAATAAAAAAATGGTCGAAAGCCTTTACTTGGTCATATTTCAAATTAACTGGAATAGATCCTAGGATATGCCAACATAGAATTTACACTCACCCCTCCATGAAGCCTCAAAGACAATCACAGAGGCATTTGAACCCAAAGCTGAAGCAAGTAGTTAAGGAAGAAATTGAATAGCTTCTAAAAGCTAGGTTCATCTACCCCATTGTCAATAGTGAATGGGTTAGTACCTTAGTTATTGTGCCCAAAAAGGGAGGCAAATGAAGGGTGTGCATAGATTTCAAGCTACTAAACATGGCAACATTCAAGGACCACTTTCCATTGTCATTCGTTGACCAAGTCTTAGACACCATTGCAAGGCATCGCTACTATAGTTTTTTGGATGGGTATAGTGGATACAACCAAATACAAATAGCCCTAGAAGACCATCCCAAGACTACATTCGCCAGTCCTTGGGGAATGTTTGCATACAAAAAAATGTTGTTTAGCTTGTGCAATGCCCCTGCAACATTTCAAAAATTAGTTCTAAGCATATTCTTGCAGCAGATAGGAAATGATGTGGAGGTCTTCATAGACAACTTCTCCACCTACAAAGCAAAATTTGATTAAGCCTTGGACTGGTTAGAGAAAGTATTAAAATGGTGTGTAGAAACCAATTTAAGGCTCAACTAGCAAAAAATGCCATTTGATGATCCAAGAAGGCATAGTATTAGGTCATAAGATCTCACAAACAGGGATAGAGGTAGACCCTAAAAAGATCAAAGTCATCCAAGGAATTACCTGTCAACCAGAAACTATAAAAGATATCTATTCATTCCTTGGACACACTGGCTGCTACAAATGCTTTATTGAGAACTTTTCAAAGGTTGCAAAATTGTTGGTTAAATTAATGAAAAAGGAGGTGCCTTTTGAATGGACTAGGGAATGCGAACTTGCTTTCCAAACTTTAAAACAAAAGCTTGTGAAAACATCTATTCTACAAGCTCCTAACTAGTCTAGGCCATTCCACATAATGACTGTAAGTACAACTATGCTTTAGGAGTTGTACTTACATAGTTAGATGATCAAAAATGTCCTTATTACATCCACTGTGCAAGTAAAAGTATCGCCGGTGCACAACTTAACTACACTACAACAGAGAAAGAATTAATGGCTGTAGCGTTTGCACTAGAAAAATTTACACACTATGTCTTAGGCTATAAGGTATTCATACACATGGATCATAGTACAATAAGGTTCCTAATGAATAAGCCAACAATGAGCCCTTACATCATATGATGGCTTGTAATCTTACAAGAGTTTGATCTTATAATGATCAATCGTAAAGGCACCAAGAAAGTAGTTGCTAATCATTTATCTTGATTGCAATGGGACAACAAAGAGGATGAGTATCCAATTTCTAATTATTTCCCAGATGAACTCCTCTTTGCAGGTGTAGTGAATGATTAATTAACCATGGAGACAAATTGGTATAGTAGCATTCTCACCTATCTTCTTACACAACAAACACCACAAGGGTTTGATGCTAAAAAGAAACAATAGTTTCTTCATTGAGCCAAGTATTTTATGGAAATCAATGGGCAACTGTATGTCCCAATGGCTTGGTTTGATGGTGTGTTCCTGATGTAGATCAATTGCGAGTTCTCCAAGACACTCATGAGGGTCCTTGTGGGGCTCATTATGCTGGGAGACGAACAACCAGTAAGATCTTTCTTGTAGGATATTATTGGCCTACATTGTTTCGGGATGCCCATCGTTTTGTCCAATCTTGTGAGCAATGTCAACGTGATGGGGGGATGACTACTAGAATGGAGGATCCACAACAATGGATCCAACCTTTAGAACACTTTGACATTTGGGGAATTGATTTCATGGGACCAATTACACCAATGTCCAATGGAAAAGCTTATATTATGATTTTCATTTGATGAGACGCAATTCACATGAGCCGCGATATCACGTACGCGATATCGCATCCCCTATGATATCGTGTACGTGATATCGCATTGTCCCCTGCGATGTTGTGTACACGATCTCGCGGTCTACCGTCATATCTATAAATAAGAGGCGGCTCTCCCTTGTTTCTCCATCCTGAGTTAGAAGTAGGGAAAATCTGGTAGTTTGATCACTTCAGAGATAGAATATTTTCCATGTGCCCATAGTAGGAGTCCTAAAGTGAACGGATCTTTATTCGAACAACATTGTACCTGAACACAAGTTGTGTACGGCAATAAAGATGAACTTCTTGGATAAACCTTACAATGCATGGAATAGGATTTTATTTATTATTTTCTCTTTCACCCTTAAACTCCTAGAATGCGGAATGAGTACGACTTGATTACGAGCATCTAAGGATGTGTACAGATAGTCCAGGAATCGGCTGCTCATCACATGCGGTATGAGTACGACTTGATTACGAGCATCAAGTGTGACTACTTGGCAACCCAGTGGCATATTTAGGATCTAGGCTTGGTAATCCTAGTGGTAGTCATGCACCAAGATGTGTACAGTTAGTCAAGGAATCGGTTGCTCATCGCACTTAGGCTAGATTAGCTTTCTCAACCCTTTCCTCCTAGTTAAGTGCCTCAGTACGACCACTTCGAGCATGTGCTTTACGCGTAGTGATCCCAACAACGATTAGCATTTGGTAGCCGTGGTTGCATCGATTCAAGGTGTGTACGGTAAGTGAAAATGGATGTTGATGCTAGGTAATTTAGACTTAGTCCATTAGTTAGAGTTAGATAGTTTCTCAGCCCTTCACCTCAATAGCATAGGAGAAAAACATAAAAGACCATAAAAATCATATACCTCGAACTTACTCAACCATACACCGTGACAACCACAAGTAAGCTTGGGAAGACAACGAATGATTAACCCTAGGTGTTCCATGGGGCGTGTAGGCACTTAGTCTGCGAAGTTTGACTAGATCGTGCATGCTACGCTCGTTTCGTATGGTTGAGTGTAGGGGTACCTTGCCACTCATCATTGGCACCGTTGCCAAGGACTAAGTGTTTGTGCGTCGAATATAGCATAAAGGATATCACTCACATCGTTGGGAGCCTAAAAAAACCTTCGGGTTAATCAAGATAAAAACTTTTATAACGGTAAAATTAGCACACCAATAACAATGTCTTCTTCTCATAAGAGCAACTCATCACCTAAGGACCATACACGAGACAGTCGACAACATAAAACACATAGTCGAAATTAGCCAAGTCCTAAACAATACAAGATAGTTTATACTCATCCCGATGAGTATATTCCAAACTTTATCTTTATCCTCCATCAAGACAAACAGCTACGATGGAGAGATTTGCAAGGTAACATCGTGTTACCCCCAGATCGATCAGTCTCTAACATGCTCTTCCGTGCTTTGGCACAGATAGGCATGACTGAATTATATGCTGAATACATTGTGGAAGAATTTGATATGAGGGATTATCATCCCACAGAAGCACAATGTATGAGGGAATCAAGGTAGGAGATTCAACATACACTTTTGAAAGGCAAAGGTTCGCACATCGTTAGTGAAATAGGAGATCAGGAACCCCTTATAATAGGTTCTTTAGCAAATGATGTTCCCCCTCCTAACAATGGTGAGGAGGTAGGGTATCAGAAGCTACGATCAACAATACATAACCATGGTTTTGATGTCCATGAACACCAACTATTCATAGAGGGAACAACCACTCATGCTAAGGATGGGCACTTAGATCGTCATCACGATCGGGGCTAGAGCAGCAGAAGAGAAGGTAGGAAACATCATCATGGCGATGGTTCCCCTTCTTCACATCACTCACCCTCTCCTTCCACACCTGAGCGTAGCCATCATGAACACAATGGATAGGATAAAGGTAGACAAAACGAGAGACCTCAACAGGAAATTCAAGAGAGAGGACAAGGACAAGGATGTAGGGAGAGTAGGTACAACACAAACATCATAGGCATCATGAAAGAGATGATCATGACGAGCCCCTACTCACAACCCGAAGTATTCTTGACATAATGGAGGCAGTTAGGATTCCCACAAAGCATTTAAAAGATAGTTGGATCAAGTGTTTAGACATGAACAATATCCCACGATTTAAAGGGGGATACAACGCAAATCCGAAAAATCATTTATAGGCATTCCACAATGCCTGTGCCTTGAAGAATATAGAAAATGAGTGGCAAAAACTTAATTTGTTCCCCAGGATACTCACCAAAGAAGCAGAGAGTTGGTACCGGTCCTTAGAACCGAAAATCATCAAGAGGTGGAGTACAATGCTAGAACTCTTCAACGATAAGTATCAGATGTACTCCAGAGTTTCTAATTTTTGTAAGTAGATCCAAGGTTGGAAGCAAGGTACATATGAACCCTTGGATGCTACCATGGCCCGCTACTACACATTGTTACATCGTTGCCCAGGCCATGGTTACGCTCAACGGGATCAACTTCGCCACATCGTGAATGGGCTAAGGCATGAAACTAGAAGAACCCTTGGGACTTATGCCCAAGGGAGACTCTCACAACTTAGAGCCCATGAAGTACATAGCTTTGTGGAACAAGTAGCAAAATAAGAAGGTGAGCTACGAAAAAGGGAAAGTGTGAAAGAATACAACCGTGATCCCTCTCTTCGAAAGAAGGGAGTGAAATTTTGTGATGAAGAGGATGAGTCACCAATCAAAGAGTTGGTGAATAGAAAGACCTTGCCACTTCAAAAGCTCACAATAGAAAGAGTGACTATGGTAGATGACGTATGGAGTTCCTTAGACTCTAAAATTGAAACTATCTTAAAAATTGTAGAAGATTCTAAGGTAGAAAAAAGTAGTGACAAAGGTAAGACAAAGTGGAGAAATTCAGGCCCTGCACATAACAAGGATAAAGGGAAAATTACTATCTCTGATAAAGTTGTAGATTCAGACATAGACGATGATGGTGGATGTGAGATATGCTACTATGACCATCCTAAGGGATGTTCTCCAATCATCTCACATCTACAAGAGTCTGGGTGTATGTGCTTAATCCAAGACTCAACCAATGGAAAATACCCCGAAGGTTACCTTATCCACAAGGTAACCCAAGGCAGTTCCACCAACCCTTACCGTATTATCCAAGTGGAACTCCACCACAATCCATTGGATAGCATCAACAGTGGAAATACCCACAGTCATGGGGGATGCCATTGCCGAAACATCAATACCCTTACCAACAGCCTGACCCTTATGAATATTATATGTAGCAGCTGATTTCTCCAAGTGACTCTATGAGTCACAAAACTCCCCACCGTCACTACCAAGTTTGGGAGTACTTCAGAAGGACTCCTTCTCCTCCGAGAGATACTCCATACCTACACCATCCTCCAAATCCATCCGCACCTCTTCCACAAGTAGTTCCCATAACACCTCCTACTCCAACAATGCAAGCGGAACTTCCTACTCAACCGCAGCAACGTCACATTGTGAGAGCTATAAATATTCAACCTGCTACTGGTTCTGACCACTATAAAAAGAGAAGACACTTCTTTAGAACCAAAATCCCAAACAAACTCTCGCAATAACAAGTGGGTGAGCCCATGTACACTCCTCCACCATCTAACACTTCGGAGCACCCTTCAGTCCAACAGAGCTTAACGCATATGGTTATGTTAATGCATACCGTAACCGACTAGATCAAGGTAGGCCACCTTCCTAGGAAATTAACTAACCCTAGGAGTCCCTTAATCTATTTACAAATCACCGGAAATAAACCACATAGGGCTCTTCTTGACTCAAGTTCCGGAGTTAACTTAATTTCAAGAGAGATGTATCACGCCTAGAACCTATCCCAACTTAAGAAGAGCAACATTCAACTAGAACTGTCAGATCAGTCCATCACCATTCCCTTGGGATTGGTGGAGGACATCATTACCACTGTGTGTGGTTGGTCTTACCCAGCTGATTTCCTGGTGATTGAAGTCAACAACAATGAAGGAGACTTCCCAATTATAATGGGAAGGGAATGGCTTAGTACAGTAGACGCATGCCTTAGGATCCGCAATCTTTCCTTGGAAATCTCTAAGATAAACATTTATCGAAAGACCAAGAAGAGGAAAGTTCCATGCATCACATATAGTGATTCATTGGGTAATGACATGGAGGAAATGCCTCCATGTAACAAGTGTGTCCTTGAAACTTTGAAACAAAGATGCCTGTATGTAGCAACCACACAACCAGTAGTAGACACCCTGTGGTTGACAGCTACTCGAAGGAGCAACCAAATATGCATGGAACGAACTGAGGAAACCCAAGCCCATAATTAAAGCATATATACATTGGAATATGAGTGTCGCCAACTTCCACCCCTTAATCTAATATCATCAATTGGGAGAATTTGGGCACTTCTTAGAAATTCAAACAGGCGCTCATTATTTCGGATCTCTCCCTTTCCACTCAGTCATGGGGGAGATGGCCACCTATGCTAACCATATGGGGCCCTCAGTTCTTTTTACATTTTTGTTTTATACATTTTTCTTTTACATGTTTTTGTTTTACATATTCTTTTTTTACAAATTTCTTTAACTTTTCTTGTTTTTGTTTTACAAATTTCTTTAAATTTTCTTGTTTTTGTTTTACAACATCATTATACTTTTTCCATTTTGTGTGTGTGTGTGTGTGTGTGATCCATCCTATAAGTTTTTCACCCAATAAGTGTTAGAAATGATGGTATGAATTTTTTTCATATTGATTGCTAATGTTTGGTTTTTACCTTAAGTTATGATGTTGATACTAAGGTATGTTCTTTTGATATGGCAGGCAATGAGTTCACTTCATCCATCCATCCACAACACTCTATGGTCTCTCTTGGCTTGGAAATGTATAGTCTCTTTCTTAATAAGAACTTAAATGAATTGGTGACTGGGTATTTCTCAAACTAAGGAAGGACTCAAGGTTTGAAAAGGGTGTGACTTCAAGGGAACTTGATGCTTTTGTGTTAGCCATTCTCTTGGGTGCTTGGATGTTTTCTTCTTAAGTTTTCTCGCCATTCCGATGTTACCCAATAATCAGAAGCTGAGACAATTAAAATAATCAATTCTTTGCATGGTGTGGTTCTCATACATAAAAACACAAAACAAAAAGAAAAACTAAGTGAGAATTCAAAGCACACCCCTTAGACGCAATAAACTTGGGCTACAAGCACTGGTTATGGAACCAAAAGTGTTCCTTCTAACTAAGGTCCTTCTCGCTTCCTATTCTCTCCTTTGTTTCATTGGAATGGTGGTGACTCTTAGGGATAGCATCCTTGTTATCCAAGTGGATGGTTTAGCTGAATGCATTGATGCGAAGTCACTAGATGTGGTTGGTTTGAGGCCGGACTTAGAATGGGATTTTCTAAGTCACATTAATCATGAAACACACAAGGGGCTGTACACCACCTTGTTCTTGGGATTCCATTCCATCCTCTTCTCTCCACCCTTCTCTCCATTGTTCACCTCATTGCCAGTTGTAGCATTAGTGTATATTTTGGTAGATGCATTGTTTTCTTTTTGGTAAATTCTTGCAGTTAAGACTTTAACTCTTGTTCCAAATAACATTCCCAAAGCCTACAGACTCTTTGAATGTGGGTTTGTCATGGTATTAAAGGGCATGAGCCTGCTTTGGGGAGGACCCACTAACATTCCTATTTGGACATTAGTTAACTTCTTTCCCTTAACATTTTGCAATTAATTTTCTTTTGTTCATTTACATCTTAACATCCATTTCATCGATGCCATAGTTGTCCCTTTTTATCTATCTTTTATACTCCTTTCCTTTCTCCATTCTAATGCTACCAGAGGTTCGTAATTAGTCATGGGGTTACGAGGCCTGATTTTTTTGATTTTCTCCTAGCCCCAAATTTATTGATCTTCTTCCTAACCCCTACACCTTCAGTAGTCATCAGTAATATATCTCCCAATCCATATCAGCCATACCACAACCTAGCCAATGAACTTACACCGAAGCAAGGTATCAATTACATGATGATTCATTTACCCTTGCTAATATAAGATTATGTTGTGTGTGCAGATGGCGATCATGTAATAATGGACTGGATCTAGAGGGAACACCTGGAATGGAGTAGCGCTACAGTAGCTATGCAAGGATCAAGATCGATGGCGTGCTTACCGATGGACAACGGAAGGCATAATCTTGGCGTTGACAACAGCAACACTTCTTTCTCTCTCTCTCTCTTTCTCTCTCAGCTACCAACTAAGGCCTAATGTCATTGTAATAAGGTGTTCACCCTTGTTGTCATGAACACCAATTTTGTCAAGTCTTGTAATGATGATCCGTTCACATGTCATCCCATTAGTTCCATTCCCCTAAATAATTCCATACCTTCCTGATATTATTGTAAGGAACTCAAGGATGAGCTTTCATTCAGTCATGGGGGTATGATGAGATGTGATTTTCATGAGCCCGACACGATATCGCATCCCCTACGATATTGCGTACGCGATATCGCGTCGTCCCCTACGATGTCGCGTACGCAATATCGCGGTCTGCCGCCATATCTATAAATAAGAGGTGAATCTCCCTTGTTTCTCCATCCTGAGTTAGAAGTAGGGAAACTCTGGTAGTTTGATCACTTCAAAGATAGAATATTTTCCATGTGCCCACAATACGTTTCCTAAAGTGAATGGATCTTTATTCGAGCAACATTGTACCTAAACACAAGTTGTGTAATGGCAATAAAGACGAACTTCCTGGATAAACCTTGCAGTGCATGGAATAGGATTTTATTTATTATTTTCTCTCTTACCCTTAAACTTCTAGAATGCGGAATGAGTATGACTTGATTACGAGCATCTAAGCATGTGTACAGATAGTCAAGGAATCGGCTGCTCATCGCATGTGGTATGAGTACGACTTGATTACGAGCATCTAGTGTGACTACTTGGTAACCCAGTGGTGTATTCAGGATCTACATTTGGTAATCCCAGTGGTAGTCATGCACCAAGATGTGTATGGTTAGTTAAGGAATCAGCTACTCATCACACTTAGGCTAGATTAGCTTTCTCAACCCTTTCCTCCTAGTTAAGTGCCTCAGTACGACCACTTCGAGCACATGCGTTACGCGCGGTGATCCCAGCAATGATTAGCGTTTGGTAGCCACGGTTGCATTAGTTTAGGGTGTGTATGGTAAGTGGGAATGGATGCTGACGCTAGGTAATTTAGACTTAGTCCATTAGCTAGAGTTAGTTAGTTTCTCAACCCTTCACCTCGATAGCATAGGAGAAAAACATAAAATACCATAAAAATCATATACCTTGGACTTACTTAACCATACACCGTGACAACCACAAGTAAGTCTGGGAAGACAACGAATGATTAACCCCAAGTTTTCCATGGGGCGTATAGGCAATTAGTCTGTGGAGTTCGACCGGATCGCACATGCTACGCTCGTTTCGTATGGTTGAGTGTAGGAGTACCTCGCCACTCATCATCATTGATTACCTTACAAAATGGACAAAAATAGCTGTTGTTAAGGATTGTACATCATCCACAGCTACATGATTTGTTCAAGAAAAAATCATAAATAGGTTTGATATGCCTTGTGCACTTATTTTAAATAATGGTACACACTTCATAGGTGCGAATTTTTGAAAATTAATGCAATGCTTAGCGGTTGAGCACAAACTGACAACACCATACCACCCCCAAGCAAACAGTCAAGCTGAAGTCACTAATGGGGAGATTATGAAGATATTGACAAGAACCATTAGCAAGTTTAGGTGAGACTAGAGCACTAAACTGAACAATGCTCTTTGGGCATACCGCTCCATATGAAAACTCCCTATAGGCTACTCTCCCTATGAGTTAGTTGTACTTTCCGAAATCGTCGGTCTCCGGCTGGAATGAAATAGAAACCAGGAGATCCCTGGACAAGCACAGAAGACCCTACCTTTTCTTGAGGGCAAGCTAGAATTAACGAAGGTAGAGTACCTTGAATTCTCTGCACGTGGATTAGACAAGGATTTCCCCGAACGTACACCATTATACTGTACGCTGGGTTATACATAAACGGTGTAACTAATGTCAAACGGAGCGTAAACGTACAGGAACGTAAATAATAAGCATACAATGATGAATGAAAAACTGTAACAAATCTTAGAAAAAGAAATGTGGCAATATTATTGCAAAATACAAGTTACAACGCACCAGTCTGAACGCAGTTGTGGATTTGACACAAGGCGGACGAAGAGCCCCGATGGATGTGGAGGGATGATGGTGTGCTGGTTTCAACTGTAGGTACAATGTGAAGGCTGTATGCTTAGCGTGCAGGGTTGAGATCTAGCATACAGGGTTTTTTCTCTGGTTTCTAAGTGTCTCTCTGGTTCTTTTCTTTTGTCTCTGGTTTACCCAAAATTAACTACCCGATCTAGTGAAAAATTGGGGTTTTTATACAAGTTTAGACATTAGACTCGGATCTGAGGGGGGATGATTGGCTGTGGAGTGCTAGACTCTCGGGTCGGGTGACATGTGGCATGTTGAATGAGTGCGAAAGAATGAAAGTTTACAAGTGTACAGTGTGCTGCACGCCAGCATATACAAGTTGGGCATGTGAACTCGGCATACAGATTTGAATTTGGATGTCACGAGAGATAACCACCTGATAATTGCTCTGTTCCTATGATAACACCTGATCCACATGCCAACTTTCTGGAGCCCATGATAACACCTGATAATTGCTCTGTTCCTGTGAGTTGATGCTTTGTACAAAATCTTGCTCTGAAGTGCTGTTTCCATGCCGTCTTTGGGATCGCATGCTAGGTGTACATGTCAGTCATACATGCTGAGCGTACATGTGAAGCGTGTACACTAGGCGTGTACACTGGGTGTATACGCTAGGCGTGTATGCTACATACTGCATACTTAGGGAGAACCAAGTATCTTGAGCTCCGAAGTCGCCATGTTTGATGCCAGATGTCACCGTGGTCGTTTGGGGATCCCAGGGAACCGTTTCTTGTTGAGTTTGACTCTACTTGAAGCTGTCTGTGGGGCCCTCAAGCTTCAGTCATGCTAGGGAGCGTCATGACTTAGCTTGACTCTTGTTGGAGAAGTACTAAGCTCAGAATTTTATGGTGTTTCATTGGTCCCTCTTTGTTGATTCTTGGAGGAATCAACCCGAGAAGCATCGACAAAGAAATACAAAACACCACAAGCAATTTGGTAGAGACATTGTCTTTTGGCACCTGGCCAGACATCATCGTACCATGTTCAGTAGTACATAGGATTGGGAAAATGAAATTTGTATTGGATAGGGAAATGGGAACTGTAGGGATTGGTAACCGATCAAGGGCTTGTGTGTGGTGAAGAGGATGTCCAAGTATGTGTGCAGGTCATGCTTATCTTTGTCAACAGCTATTTTTTAGCCATTTTTTAGCAGATTTGGGATCAAAACATGATGTGTACGTCCTTTGGCAGCATAAGACTCTTGTTTTGTGTTTAAGAGGGCTTATTGGCACAACCAAAGCCACGTGATGATGTGTTGCATTCTTTGGAGGAACAGGGCCTTTGTTTAGTGTTTTGAGAGAACCTGTTGGTGGATAGCCAAAGCCATGCAACGAGATGTTACTTGATCATTTGAGACATGAGCATTTTCTTTCAAGATAATTGCCTTCATGCCAAGGGCTTGTATAGGAAGGGCCGATGTTTTTTTTTTATGTATAGCTTCGTTTTGATCTTATGCACATGCTCAAATGCCATGTTGTGGGTTGCAACTGCTTAAGAGTGGTGCAGTGTGCAACAGTGTGTTCAATGTTTTAGGCTGTACTGGGTGTGTCCAGGATGTAACTAAGTAGAAGATGTTGAGGGATAGGTGGGATATGTAACGGGAGATGTACTAGTAAATGGCTTGATTAGTCTTGTCACGTGTGTTGTGAACAATGTCTTACCTTGCTGCTGTGACGAAGTACATTCTTGTACGAACACCTCTGAGTGTCATCCTGCAAATACAACTCCAAGAAGACAAGAAAACCATGAGTGAGTAAGCAAGCTTAGACTTAAACAACTACTAATGAAACAAAGGCACCGAATGAGATTTCAGGCACTGTATATGAATAGCAGCAATGTTGTTAGGATCAACTGCTGGTGAGCGAGGCAGCGGCTCTGATGAAGTTTGAATGCAGCTACAGATTGGGAGGCTAGAGATGAAGTTGCCAGTTTATAGTCGTAGGATCATTATGGGGTAGTTTTATATCATGACCCATTGGACATTGCTCATTTAGCATAGTGGCGAATGGTACATTGCTAGTTTCTAGTGTTGGCAGACCATGAAGAGGCAAACTAGTTTATAGTCTTAGCGGACTCTAGCGAATGAGACTGTGGCAGTTTAATGTCATGCTGGACGGGTGCTAGTTTATTTTCATTGTGGACATTCTGTTGTATCAGTTTACCATCATGATGCCAGGATGAGATATGGTATCAGTTTACCGTCATGATGCCAAGACGAGCTATGGTATCAGTTTACCGTCATGATGCCAGGACAAGCTATGATATCAATTTACCATCATGATGCTAGGATGAGCTATGGTATCAGTTTACCATCGTGATTCTAGGATGAGCTATGGTATCAGTTTACCATTGTGATTCCAGGATGAGCTATGGTATCAGTTTACCGTCGTGATTCCAGGACGAGCTATGGTATCAGTTTACCATCGTGATTCCAGGACGAGCTATGGTATCAGTTTACCATCGTGATTCTAGGACGAGCTATGGTATTAGTTTACCATCGTGATTCTAGGACGAGCTATGGTATTAGTTTATCGTCGTGATTCCAGGACGAGCTATGGTATCAGTTTACCATCGTGATTCTCGGATGAGCTATGGTATCAGTTTACCGGTGTGATTCCAGGACGAACGTGTACCTAAGTCCATGCTCAAACATGGTCAAGAAAAAATGGTTGGTCAGATTTGCAAGTTCATTTCCTTCCATGTCAGCTAATTTGAGTGCTCCATTTTCGTACGCTTTGGTGACCAATAGGGCCCTTCCCAATTGGTTGAGAATTTGTCCAGGTGTTCCTAAATGGCTTTGAGCACAAGGTCGCCTTCCTTGATAGGGTGCTTATGAACATTGTGTCGATGGCATTGTCGTTGTCATTTTTAGTACCATTCAATTTGATCGAGCGGGCGTATACGTTCCTCCTCCACCGAGTCCAAGTCAACAATGCGTAGGTCATTGTTTTGCCCTTCGTCGAGGAGTCCGGAGAGTGTGATCCTTAAAGACGATACTTGTAATTCCAAGGGTAAAATAGCTTCTGAACCATAAACAAGACTATATGGCATTTTACCTATGGAAGTCCGATGTGTAGTATGATAAGCCCACAGTGCTTATACTAGCTGTTCGTGCCATCTTTTCTTGCTTTGGGTAAGCATCTTTTTAAGTACTGTAATGATGGTTTTATTTGTGGCTTCAGCTTGTCCATTGCTCTAAGGGTAGTAAGGGGATGAAAATGCATGTTTGATCCCTAGGCTTTCACAGAAATTTCTGGTTTTAGCACTGCTGAATTGTGGCCCGTTATCAGTGATGATGGTCATGGGAATGCCAAAATGGGTCATAATGTTTTCAAGAACAAAGTTGCATATGTGTTTGGATGTGGTTTTCCTAAGGGGAATAGCTTCTACCCACTTCGTGATATACTCTGTTGTGGTTATGATGAAGCTATGCCCTGCAAAAGATGAGGGTGTTATTGGCCCGATAAGGTCTAACCCCCACTTTTGGAAGGGCCAGGTGATTTGCGCCGTATGCAACTCATTTGGTGGAACATGTATCAGATTGCTATGTTTTTGATAGATACTGCACATTTTGGCCTTGGAGAGACAGTCATACTCCATGTGTGGCCAATAATAGCCCAAACGTCTTATTTTCATTACCATTGCTTTACGTGCTATGTGCCCTCTGCATATTCCATCATGTACTTGCTTGACGATGGTTTTGGCATCAGCGCTACTAACGCATGTTAACAGTATGCCTTTGTCGTAGAATCGACGACACAACGTGTCCCCTACCAGTGCATATTGTCGAGAACATTTTTGTACTGCGTCCTTTTCTGCATTCGTTAGGTGTTGCGGTGTTTCACCGCGTAGAAGGTACTCTTTTATGTCATCATACCATTCTATTGTGTGTGTTGTACTAACGGATGTAATCAGTAATTTATCGAGAGTATCAGTTATGGGTTTAGCACAACTGATTATAGAGCTAGGCAACATATGGAACATGTTTGGCGATATGTTTAGAGCTAGCGTGGCAAGTGCATCTGCAATGGTATTATCGTTTCTGGAAACATGTTGCACGTCCATACTTTCGAACTGCTTTAGTAAGTGTTTAGCTAAATCACAGTATGGTTGTAAATGTTGCGCTTTACATGTATAAAAGTCTATGACTTAATTTAAAACTAGTTGTGAGTCTCCTCTGACTGCAAGTCGTGTGATGTTGGAAGCTAATGCTGCCATAAGGCCCCTAAGGAGACCTTCATATTCTGCTATGTTGTTGGTACAGTGAAACTTGAAGCAATAAGCAAAGGGTCGGATCTCCCCAAAGGGATAGGTGATGATGGTGGCAGCACTCCCCCCTCGAGAGGTGGATGCTTCATCAAAGTTCAAAATGGCTTCGTACTCATCGGGAACTATGTCTATCGTGCTCACGTTTTCGTCTGGAAATTCTGGCTCTATTATTGCTTCATCATGTGTTGGTGATGTAGTCAGTTGATTTGCTATGGCTTGACCCTTGACTGATGACTGCGCTATGTAATGTTGGTCAAATTCAGCTATTATGGCTTTCCAACACGCTATTCTGCTTGACTCGTAAATGTTACCGGTGATGGCCCTGAGCACATTATCTTTGCATATTATGTTGGCTTGGTTATGGAAGAGGTAATGTCACCATTTCTTTAGGGAAAAGACAAGGGCTAAACATGACCTCTCCACCTCGTTGTACTTCTTTTCGTGGGCCACTAATGCATGGCTCAAATAATAAACAGGGACTTCAGTTCCATTGTCTCGTTTCTAGCAAAGCATAGAAGCGATGGATGAATCTGACATGACGAGGTAGATATAGAAGGGTTTATTGTTCTGTGGAGGGTACACTATTGGTAGCTGAGCTAATGCTATTTTAATGTGGTTGAAGGCTTCCTGGCATTGTGGAGTCCATTCAAAATGGATATTCTTTCGTAGCAAATGGTTCATGGGTTTCAACTTGTCCATCAGTTTTTCTATGAAATGCCTGATGAACTGTAATCTACCTTGTAGACCCCGAAGTTCAGTACTGTTGCTTGGTGGTTTTAGATTAATGACAACTTTAACCTTATCTGGATCCACTCGTATTCCTATTTCAGACACTATAAAGCCTAGCATCTTGCCTGTTTTTACTCCGAAAACACATTTCTTTGGGTTGAGCCTAAGTTCATATTTTAAGCAATGTTTTAGGATCAAATCTAAATCTTGGATGTGTTGCTCTAGTGTTTTCAATTTAATTGCAATGTCATCTACATAATCAGTGAGCGAATGAAGTATGTAATCACTAAAAATAAATGTCATTGCCCTTTGATTTGTGGCCCTAGCATTCTTGACACTGAATGACATCATTGTGTAACAAAATGTACCCCATGGTGTCATAATGGTAGTCCGGAGCTGATGTTCTAGGTTAATGCGTATCTGGTTATATCCTGAGAAGCCATCCATAAAAGATAACAAGGCATGCCCAGCGGTTGAGTCAACAAGTTGATCGATGCTGGGTAGGGGGAAATCATCTTTTATGGTCGCAACATTGAGGTCCCCGAAATCAATGCATAGGCAAATGCTTCCATTCTTCTTTAGGACAATGACCATGTTGGATACCCAATCAACGTAGTCAACAACCCGAATGAAACCTACCTGATAGAGTTTGATGATCTCATTGTGAACTGCCAACACTACCTCAGGCTTAACTTTTCGTGCTTTTTTTTTCACTGGCCTTAATTTTGGATCAAGTATAATATTATGCTAGATGATTCAAGGATCTAACCCAGGCATGTTAGTGTAAGACCAAGTGAATGCTTTTATGTTGTCTCGAAGCACATGTTCTATGTCTCTAGCCAGTTGAGGTTGCAATATTACGCTCAATTTTAATACCTTCATGTCGCCATCAAGCATAGTGATGGGGGTTTCAATTAAAGAGTCTTCAGTGATGCTATCAGCTTCTATGTCGAGGGATTTTGTCATACCTTTGTAGCTGTCTAATGTTCGTTGTGTTGAGGCTATGACTGTGTCGTCTATTGATGGACCTAAGTTGATGGAATTTATGTTGATTTCTCTTGTGATCTTTTCGTATGGTTCGTTGATGGTCAATGGTGTGAATAGATGCTGGTAATCCATCGGGCTTGCTCTTGCCAATAAACAGAGGGCAGAGTGAGCTAGTAAGGGTTGTTATGCGCTTCTAGGCAACGTAAATTATGTGCACTTATACAGTGGTAGTTTATCGTTGAACCTGGATGCATGGCAGTTTGAGGCCTTACCGGGCCAAATGTGGTAGTTTAAGGCCTTACCAGGCCTAATGTGGTAGTTTAAGGCCTTACCGGGCCAAATGTGGCAATTTAAGGCCTTACCAGGCCGACTGTGGCAGTTTAAGGCCTTACCGAGCCAAATGTGTGCTTTGATGACATCTAGTTGATGTATGATCGGTACTGAAGAGTTTGCGCCAAAATGTTCAGTGTGGGCAACCGAAATTGCTTTGCCAAGAAATATGGTATGTGGTAGTGTTCATTATCTCATTATTTTTTTTTGCATTTTCTCATACTTTGTACTTTGAACAATTTTGATTAAAATTAATAAAATATTAAAGGCGGCGGCAGCAGCGGGGTCAACGCAGTGCTATATATATGCTGGCAAGCGTGAGCATGAACCTATTAGTTATCAAAGGCAACATAAACCTAAGTTGCAGCGTGAGCATAAACCTCAGTCGCAGCGTAAGCGTAGAGAACCAAACCCCAGCATGCAGGATTCAGTTCGACGTACAGGATCAAACCCCAACATGAACCTGTGAGATTTAGCATACAGGACGTCAGAATGGGCAAGGGCAAGGAGGTAGAAGGCCAGGGGAGGAAGGGACCCAACTTGACCTTCGTGGAGGAAAGTGAGGCCATGCTGCAGTGTTTACCTAGGCCTAGGATTTCATCGTGGCCTAGATCGACACACGGGTAGGCTCTAATCTCACCTCAATTAATTACTTTCTTTTGTATATGCTATCTGGGCATACGGGATTTGCGCAAGGTCTTTGGTTGTATGTTTCGGCATGCTGGGACGAGGCTGAGCGTAAACAGTTTTTGGCAGCGTGCAGAGTCTGCACGCTGAGCGTAAATAGTTTTTCCAGCATGCAGGGTCTACACACTGAGTGTAAATAGTTTTTGGTAGCGTGTAGGATCTCCACGCTGGGCATAAACAGTTTTTGCAGCATGCAAGGTCTGCATGCTGGGTGTAGATAGTTTTTGCAGCGTGCAGGGTCTGCACGCTAAGCGTAAATAGTTTTTGTAGCGTGCAAGGTCTGCACACTAGGCATAAACAGTTTTGGGTAGCTTGAAGGGTCTGCATGCTAAGTGTAGACTACTTTTGCAACTTTTTTGAAGTATTGGTCTTCAATATGGAACTTTGTTTCTTTATTTCATTTCCGTGTATAACTGATTTACCATGGCATTCGGGTTATTTGTAGGGATCCTGAGCCTTTCCTCTTAGTGGTTGAGCTGGTTGGGGTACTAGCCTAGTTCGGGCCCCTTGATACCGACGAACCTGCCCCTGATCTGACTATTGATAACAATGGGGTATGGTTCAGGGAAGAGGCCTATGAGTTCCTTGCCTTCATTTTAGACAGATTCAAGGTAGTGATATGGTCCCATCTAAATGAACAAGTAGCGTGAAGCGTGCTCGAAGAAATGTTGCTAGGATCTTCAAACAATGTCATGGCTTTCATGGTGGACATTGACGAGGGACCACTTGCTATTGAGGACGGTCCCTCTGGAGGGTCCAGATCTACCCATTCGTTATCGCGCGTATGGAACTTATTGCCACGTGGGCCTCACTATCTCAATAGCACCTTATTTTTGGCTACGCGTGCGCATACATTATTTTAGAACCCTCCAGGCATGGTGTACAGGGTAGAGAGGTAAGGTTGTTTAATTTGTCATTTCTATTCTGTTGTTTAGTGTTTGCTCCTATTCTGACAACCGTTCTTTTGCAGGCCCCAAGTTGACAAAGATGGAATATGTGTAAATGATGATGGACTTGCACTGGCTCACACCGCTTTAGAGACCTTCATGGCAGGTCCCACCCTCTGCAGAGCTGTATTAGCTCAAACTAAGGATGACATTGTTCATTTTCATAAGATATTTTCTAGGTTGTTTGCGCAATGCGCAGCTCGAGGGTGGCTGCATGGAGATTGGTCACGTAATGGACCAGTTTTCCCCCGTGACACTAACTTGGGTCCTAGTAACGTGAAGCCCATGACTGAAGGTAAGTGATGATATTTCTCTAACGCCTTAGTCTGTTTGTTCGACTGCAATGTTTGTCATACTGGTACTATGGTTTTACATTGTGTTTACAGTTAACATCCCCCTCGGTGGAGACCCTATTACGACAGGGCAGACTGAGAGCACCCTGTCAATGAAATTTGTGGAGGTTAGCAAGGCATAGTGATGGTTGCGTACCAGTGCCCCACCGTCTATTATCCATTGTTTGAAGGTTTCTGGCCTCATGGAGCTATTCACAACCCCAAGCCCTAATGTCTCCATAACTAAAATGATTGGAATTGTTGATTCGTTTGACAACTCTGTCACTTATTACAACACCTGTATCAAGGGTGTCAAAATAGTTTTTCATCTGTCAGCTGATTTCTTTTCAGACCTCTTCGGTGTCCCAGTATATGGTGTGAACATGGTTTTGGACAAGGCGCAGAAAGAGCTCCATGTGGTGTGTGAGCTGGAAGATTGGTTGGGCATTCTCAAGGGCTCTAAGGGATTCCCTATGCAGGGAACATCAAAGGTGGTGGAAGTCAATGAACTGTATCCCCTGTTTAGGGCGCGGGTGTTTCCTAAATCCCTATCTCAAGTGAAGAGTTTTGGGGTGGAAGCCGTGCACATCATGCGAACCATTTTAGAGACTAGGATGCGTTATAATTGGGCCCAATTTTTGTTGTCGGGTTTCCATAGGGAGATAGTGCGGTTTCATTCGAATGTTGAGGCACAATCCCATTTTACTTTCACGTTCTTCACCGGTTATCTAAGTCGCCTAGCCGAGTTTTTGGTGGTTCGTGCAAATAATAAATATGTTTTGTGGGATCGTACTCAATTATCTCGTCCATGGATTAACCATTTGTTCGAGGTAGCTGAGTCTCAAGATGCACCGGAGGGGATCGATGAATCAGTTTCCATCATAATAGAGGGGTCATTTGGTACTTCAATCCATACACGTGATAGTGGGGGGTTGGAACCAGACAATGTGCCCTACATTGCTAGGAGGGCTGATCGGGTGATCAAGGAGATGATCGGGAAAGCCAAATCGAAGATTCAGAAGCGCAAACGCCCTAAAGAGGTGGCCTCAACTATGAAAGAGCCAAGGGTGAAGCGTATACAATTCAAAATGCCTGCTCGAGGTAAGTAAGCTTGATGCACTTGTTGTATTGCTATTATCGTCATTTTCATTTTGACCGCTTACATGAAACTAATGTCTTCGGACCTGACTCAGGAAGTGAGAAGATAGGAGCTAGAAACTATTATCAAGGAGGAGGAAGTTCCAATGGATTTAATTGAGGAGGAAGAGGTTGGAAAAGATCAAGTGGAAGTGACCGAAGAGCTGGTGGAAGACACCACGGAGACAGAACTAGTCGATGACCGGGATGGTATTGATAAAATATTTAATAGCTTCCTTAAGGGAAGATTGGACCTTGGTGACCCTCCGAACTGGGAAGGGAACAGAGAATCCGGTATATTCCCTTTTTTTTTATTACATTTCCTTGTGAATCGTTGTTTCCATTAGTGGTGTTTTAATTTTATATTTTGTATCACTTCCAGACGAAGATATTGAAACTAGGACGATTCCTACCATGCAGTTAGAAGTGCCTATGATAGTGGCTCCCCCTGAAATGACCACTGAGGCTAGTCCATCTCATACTCATGAACCATTTACTTGGACTGAGATGCCAAGCAAAATAGATTTCGTCACCAGTATCATCAACGAGGTGGTCGAACACATTCAGTAAGCTCACCCTAAAATAGGTACAGTCGTCTCAAGTGTTTTGCAGTCTTCACGTTTCACATTCTTTTTGCCATCTAAGATCTAATGTTTGTTCCTTTTCGTGTGGGTAGGAGCTAAACTGAAGTGGGATCCATCTGAGGCTGTTTGTATTGACAGCTTGCCTGTACTACCACTAGAAGTTGAACAGATACCAAGACAGGTCTATGACGAGGTGGTGGAATGTCTTGTGCATAACGCCAAATCGCTTTGGACCTGTAGGTGCTCCATTGAATAGCTATGGTTGCAGATCCAGGCAAGGGAAAGAGAGGTTTCCGAGTTATCGACTGAACGTGATGATCTCAAAGCTCGTTATGAGTTCTCCTTAGCCAAATTAACAGGTGATCATTCTTGGCGAACTTCCGAGATCACTTATACCAGGTATTGGAACTTTCTAAATCATCATGCATCACTGACTCGGAAACTAGCAAAGCGTAAGGCCCACATAGATTTACTGAACCTCAAGTGTTAGGATTGGAAGGCTTTCACTTCCAAGGTGCGGAAGTGGGGTCAAGATGAGAAGAACCATAAGCATCATTACAAGAAATCATTAAAAGAAATATCCATAGAGAAGCGTCAGCTTGAAATGTTCGTAGAGGGTTTGGGTCTACGTTCTGCATTTGATACCTTTACTAAGAATACCATTGTTGAGATGGAATCACCCATGAGGGTAATTACGACTACTTCTGGGGAGGTCTCTGTGGGTGAATTTCCCTTGAAAAGTCCCACATGGTCAGCGGTTAACAAAGGGAAGGCCTTAGCAAACGTCGATCTGGGCCTTGATGGGACTGACTGGGCTAGTGTTTCTGAGGAGGAAATTCTCCGTCGGTTGGAATTCGATTTAGGGGGGTCTCCTACGGTAAGCCGTTTTTTTTTGTGAATTTTGTTCGTTGAATAACTTTTGGGATTTTTCTCTTTTCTTCTTGTGTTGATTGTTTCTTTTGCTTTTTATAGGGTTGAGGTGACGATGATGTTCAAGAAGGTGGGCCCAGCAGAGGAAGGACCCATGGTGCTGGCGAGTCTGAAGGGGACAGCCCTCTCGTCCCTAATGTTTAGTTTTGATTTTGAAACTATCCTAGCTCATAATTTTACATGAATGGTAAACTGAATGTTTTGCCTTGAGTTGTATTGAACTGGTGAATGGAATCAGTTAACTGTTGTACTTGTCTAACTGTATATGACTACATATATATATATTTCTGTATTTTTTTATTTTTCTTTTTGGCTCTTTTTGTTTAAATGTAAACATGATGTGGCAATGTAAAATGTTTTGGTTTGTTTTGTTGTTTAAGTATAATGCATGGAGTGGGAATGCAAGTAGGAATGTAATTATAATTGAAGGATAATTGTGAAAAGGGAAATGTGAAGAAAAACTATTATTGATAACACGACAATATAAACATAAATTTGAACAATGAACTTGAATTTGCGAGCAAAACAAAGTGTAAGCAAATGGTTTAGTTTAAGGCCATTTCGGGCCCCATGCACTAGTTTAAGGCAATTTTGGGCCATGTGTAAACAAGGGAAGTTTCAGGTGACGTTGGTGGATTTCTTGGTAGACCGACCATTTCTGATCGTGGCTAGTTTTATGTCGTTGCGGACATGTGATAGTTTAATGTCGTTTTGGACTGGTGTGTCGTTTATTGGCTTAGTAATTTTTTGATTTTCCTCATTTTAACATTAGGAGTAGCGTTAATAGGTATGATTCTATATTCAGCATCTCCTTCACTAATCACATTGAATGGTAATTTAGCCCAAGGGACGTCCGATGGAACAGTTCCCGCGTTGGTGCTTTCTTGTGTTTCTACATGTACTGTAGTTTCTACATTTGTTGTAGTTTCTAGGTGAGGCTGTATATATACGATTTTAGGCCCGAGTATTTCTGTGTTGGGTAAATTTTTCTTTGTGTTTGATAGATTATTGCTTATTGGTGGCGTGCATCTTTATTGTTCATTTGTATCATCTTGTTTAGGCTCTTCGAACTTAACCTCCGAGCCTTGGTCTGTATCTGTATGTGATGAGATGGTAGGTGTAGCAGCCTCCCCAATTATAATGATTTCACCACCTTCGTAAGGTAGGTGAATCTCTTGGTGTATGGGGGAAGAGACTGCTTTTAGTTGGGCTAACCAGGGCCTTCCCAATATTAAATTGAACCCTAGCATTTCATCGATGACCACAAAGTCGGCAGATGTGGGGAATTGATCCCCTGCTATAAAGTCCAAAGTCACAGTGCCTTTGACTACTATGTGTGATCCACTGAATGATTTCAAACATGTGGTGGCGGTTGGTCTAATTAGTTCTGTAAGCCCTAATTGTTCGATGATGGGAGAGGGTGATACATTTGTAGCGGCTCCATCATCTACATGCACTCTATGTATCTTGAATTGATTTATTCGTATCATTATGAACATAGGTGCGGTTGTCACTTCTCTTGTTTTCTCATCCATTTTGATGTTGTTATTGTAAAAACCTAATGGCTTAGGAGTCGATCCTTGAGGTCAATACATTACCGCATGAATTGAAGGTTCATTTGGAGGTAAGTCTTCACTTACTGGGATGGATGTCAACATGCGCACTAGGGCTTCGCGATGGGTTTGAGAGGTTAACACCAGGTCGTATAAACTTAATGAAGTGTTTTTTTGTTTTAGCGCCTGCGTGACCTGTGTTAGAGCTGTTGCTAAATCTTTGCTATTGGACATATGTTTGTCGATAGTCATTTGGTCCATAGGGCCCAACAGTTTTATCTCATGCGTAGTTGGTTTATCATTTTTACCTGCAATCATTGATCTAGATGTATCATGCTTTCCGGATGATTCACCCTCATAGCTTGTGTTTGGTTTATTTTTAGGTGATGTCATGGGTATTGCACTTAGCGGGGTAGGCTTGGGAGGTCCTAAGGCTAGTCGTTGACGTTCCTTCTCCAAGCGTTCCCATGTAAGCTTGTCCACCAGGCGTTCTCATGTGTGGCGTGGGGGTATAGTTGGTTTCGGAACCTCAGGTTGCTTTGGAATTTGTACAACGTATGGAGTAGGGCAGGGTTGCGGTTGGACAGTTGAATGCGGTTGAATGTCAGGCTGGCTAGGCATCCTAATGGCATAGGGGATCGGTTTATTCTATGTTTGCAGAGTGGAGGATTGATGGTCATCAGGACGTTTAGGTATATCCTAACAACATATGGAGTTGGCCTAGCTGGAAGTTGTACCTCTGTAGTTGTGACCGTAGGTGATACTTGGACTACGTAGGGAGCAAGCCGAGTAGGAGGTGATTGTGTGTTTGCGGTAGTAGTGGCGGGAGGTACATGCACCACGTATGGTTTTTCACGTGGTGGTATGATATAAGTTGCTATGGCGGGGGGTACTCAGATGACATAAGGTTTCTGTGGGGAGTATGATGGTTGAGGCACATGTGCTTGTATAGTGGGAGGAATGTGCACTACAAATGGTCTCTTAGGCATTTGTTGCTCATGATCGGAATGGATGGTGTTAATCCTAGGTGTTTCCGGTTCGTTATCGAAGTAGATGGTGTTAATTACATATGGTGCTTCTTTAGTATTTAGAGGATCTTTATATCCACCCATGGCCTGGTTTTGTGGTTGGACCGGGTTGGCTTCATCAAAAGTGATTTGACCTCCGTCAATCATCCGTTGGATATCTTGTTTTAGGGTGAAACAATAGTCAGTTCCATGCCCATTACATTGATGATAATCACAAAAATGGTCTATTCTAAAGCCTTTTGGAACTGGGGGTTCATCTAGCGTTGCCAGGCTTGGGTTCTGAACCAATTGATAGAACCAATCATGTCTTTGGATCGCTGCAGGGGACAATTGTTTATGTTTCATCAGTCCAGCCTTCAAGAGTTGGTCGAATAATTACGATGGTTTCATGGGAAACAGCGTATATTGAGAGGGGTCCTTCCTCTCGAAGTTTCTCGCACGACCTGGTGTAGGATTTTGTGATGCAGATGATTTGGGTGCCATCGCAGGAGCGGGTCTAGTGTAATTAGCAGGGGCAGCAGGCGGTTTGCTTTGTTGTCCCGCATTCACTTGTTGTGGTTCCGCTACTACTGCTATAGTTGTTTTAGCCTTTTCTTTGTCTTTCTTATTATGTTGATTTTTAAAGGCTAAATATGCAGGGTCGTGGCTATTTTGGGCTACCTCCTCTATGTCCTTGATCTGTATAAATGCTTGACTAAGAGTGCGTGCATTGAGATAATATAATTTGAATTTGACAAAATCATTGACATCCCCTTTTAGGATCGTGAGGAGATACATCTCCAGGATTGGCTCGTGGAGCTCGTTGAGGGCAGAACTCCACCGTTGAATGAATTTTTGGACAGGTTCAAGCGGTGCTTGCTTAACCTATATGAGGCTATCAAGTGTTGCTTCAGGCTTCAAGTTATACTTGAACCTGGTAACGAATTGGTGTAACAAATCTTCTAGAGAAGATATTCAGTTTCGTGGCAAGGCCGGATACCAATCAAGTGCTCTCCCTGTGAGGGACATGGGGAACACTCGCAGTATGGGATGTGACCACGCCTGAAGTAGCACGCATTCTAATCTAAACGTTATAAGGTGAGCGTTGGGGTCTGTCTCTCCATTGTATTTACTCAGCGTGGGTAAGGAAACACCCTTAGGTAGTGTTAGAGGTGGAACTGAAGAGCTGATAGGGTCATCATGATAGAAGTCCACTACCTTAAGCTCTCCGTCGGTGGCTGTTTTGAGGCGTTTGACCTCGTCAGTTAGCTCTTGCATTAGCTTTTTGATGTCAGCCCAATCTTGGGAAGTAGGTGAGATAGTAGGTTGATGATGTTGTGCAGTATACAGGTTAGATTGTTGGACAGTGGGCTGGAAGGAAGAAAGTTGTGTGGTTGGAGGCTGCACTTGCAGAATAGTTCTGGTGTATGGTACTAGGGGCGGCGCATTGTAGGTAAGGGATTGTTGTTGTTGTTGTGGTTGTACTTAAGGGATGTTAGCAGGTAAAATTGTATGAGGTAGTATGTTATAGTGAGGGGGTTGATGTGGTTGAGCACTAATTGCAGCCCATTGCCCAGTCACGCTTTATGTTGGGACACTCTGAACTTGTTGAGTTACAGTGGTGAAAGGGGCTCCTTGGGTTTGGATCCGCGGTATATAATGAGCGGATGTAGAAGCTGGTATCACATGTGGCATCCCAATCACTTGGGATGGGAAGGTTACTCCTACATTATTTGAGGAGGTTATATTTGTAAGAACGAGGGTGTTGTGGTAGCAGGAGGAATAGTGAGGGAAAGCATATTGAAATGTGCATCGTTCATAGGAGGAGTGGGGACAAGAGTGGATGCCTCTTGTTGAGGCACATGTGCTTGAGTGATTTTAAATGGTTGGAGGGATGTAGTTTCCCCTGTGAATGGGTGAAACAATGAGTTTGCATAAGTTTGTGGGCTAAGGGTATGGTACGAATCTTCGTGCTCAAACTGAGCTGCGAAGTCATCCTCCTCTTCCAATTGAGGATTTGCCACAAGCTAGTCTAGAGACTAATTCCTTAGTAGGAGGAGCTGTGAGATGAGCTCAAAGTAGTGCTTTGGGAGAGGGATGATATCATATGGGGAAGGGATGAACTCATGTCCTCCCCTATGAAAGAGTTCATATTGTCTCTTAACCTCCATTTCAATTTGATCCACAGCTAGGCCGGCTTGTATTTTTACACATATGAAATTGTATTACTCCTAGGTTATAATGTTAAATGATGGATTCTTCCCTTGCAATCTGAGAGACTGGTGAGGCCCTGCCATGGGTTGTACTATGGGTTGTTGAACGGCCTTGGGGCCTACAATATCTGTGATGGGCTTGATTGAAGCGTTGTGGTTCGCAATGTTCATGATGAATGATTGTGAATACAACATGGTGGAAGGGATATGAAACTAGTATACTTATTAGAGCGTACACCTACATTCGCAGCGTATAGCATATAGACTGGATCTCAATGTATAGGCTTCAGCGACCAGCGTACAGAGTCTATAGCATACAGCGTACAGGTAGGCTGAGTAGCGTATAGACAGAGTCTACAATGTACAGCTTAGGCTGAGCAGCATGTAGACAAGGTCTATAGCGTATAGCGTAGACTGGGCAGCGTATAGACAGAGTCTATAGCGTACAGCTTAGACTGAGCAGCATGTAGACAGGGTCTATAGCGTATAACGTAGACTGGGCAGCGTGTAGACAGAGTCTACAGCGTACAGCGTATAGGTAGGCTAAGCAGCGTATAGACAGAGTCTACAGCGTACAGCTTAGACTGAGCAGCATGTAGATAGGATCTATAGCTTATAGCGTAAACTAGGTAGCATATAGACAAAGTCTACAGCATACAGCTTAGACTGAGCAGCGTGTAGACAGGGTCTATAGCGTATAACGTAGACTACGCAGTGTATAGACAGAGTCTACAATGTACAGCTTAGACTAAGAAGCATGTAGACAGGGTCTACAACGTATAGCGTAGACTGAGCAGCGTGTAGACGCTGGGAATTCTATAGAACAGGGTACAGATCTGGGAATATCAGAGCCAGGTTTGGTGTCGATACGATGTGAATCTGGGAAGATCAGGGTATGAGATCAAAGTAAGTTTAAATAGTTTGATGCCCTCCTTCTAGCGCCATGTTCTGTACTATCCGAAATCGTCGATCTCCGACTAGAATGAAACAGAAACCATGAGACCCTCAGACAAGCACAGAAGACCCTACCTTCACTTGAGGGTAAGCTAGAAATAATGAAAGCAGAGTACCTTGAATGGTCTGCACGCGAATCAGACAAGGATTTCCCCGAACGTACATCGTTATACTGTACACTGGGTTATATGTAAACGGCGTAACTAATGTCAAACGGAGCGTAAACGTACAAGAACGTAAAAAATAAGCATACAATGATGAATGAAAAACTATAATAAATCTTAGCAAAAGAAATGTGGCAATATTATTGCAAAATAGAAGTTACAATGCACCAGTCTGAACGTAGTTGTGGATCTGACACAAGGTAGACGAAGAGCCCCAATGGATGCGGAAGGATGATGGTGTGCTGGTTTCAACTGCAGGTATAGCATGAAGGTTGTATGCTCAGTGTGCAGGCTTGAGGTCCAGCGTATAGGGTTTTTGCTCTAGTTTCTAAGTGTCTCTCTGGTTCTTTTTTTTGTCTCTAGTTTGCCCAAAATTGCCCACCTAATCTAGTGAAAAATTAGGATTTTTATACAATTTTAGACGTTAGACTCGGATCTGAGGGGCATGTGGTGCATTAACAGAGTGCAAAAGAATGAAATTTTACAAGTGTACAGCGTGCTACATGCCAGCGTATATCGTTGTACGCCAGTGTATACATGCTAGGCATGTGAACTCGGTGTACATACTTGATCAAAACAAAACAAGTCATTTAGCCTTCAGATTTGAATTTGGATATCATGAGAATGCTACTTGTGGATGTTCAGCTTGGTTGGCCTTGATCTGACATGGTTTTGGAGAGCTTTGATTGGTATATGTTGTGCTACACACTGGGTGTACACATTGTACATGTTGGGCGTATACGCTAGGTCTACACGCTAGGCATACATATTGTACATGCTGGGCGTATACACTAGGCATGCACGCTGGGCGTACACATTGTACACGCTGGGCATATACGCTAGGCGTGCACACTGGGCGTATACGCTGTTCATGTAGGATGTACATGCTCAGCATATGAACTTCAAAGTGCATGATGTCGAGACCAAAATTTGACTTTCTGGAGCCCATGATGACACCTGATAATTGCTCTGTTCCTGTGAGTTGATGCTTTGTAAAAATTCTTGCTCTAAAGTGCCATTTCCATGATGTCTTTGGGGTCGCATGCTAGGCATACATGTCAATCATACATGCTGAGCGTACATGTGAGGCGTGTACGCTAGGCGTATACACTGCATACTACATACTTAGGGAGAACCAAGTATCTTGAGCTCCGAAGTCACCATGTTTGATGCCAGATGTCGTCGTGGTTATTTGGGGATCCTAGGGAACCGTTTCTTGTTGAGTTTGACTCTGCTTGAAGTTTTCTGTGGGGCCCTCAAGCTTCAGTCATGCTGGGGAGCGTCATGACTTAGCTCGACTCTTGTTGGAGAAGTACTAAGCTTAGAATTTTGTGGTGTTTCATTAGTGTATGATAAATTATCAACACTTCCCATTCAAACTAAGCTCCATATACTATCCACGACATGTGACCTCAACCTTGATCTCGATCTAGCACAAAAACAACGGTTGATGACCCTGAACCTGTTAGATGAGAACCGATTGGCTGCCTTGTCATCTAACAAATTACATAAGGCCTTTAATAAAAAATGTCATAACTTAAGGATTAGGAAAGTTAAATATCAACTGGGAGATAAGGTTCTTTACTAGAATCCCACACATGTGCCACAACGTACCAAATTTCAAATGCTGTGGGAAGGACCTTATATCATTCATGCAACTTTTCCTTTAGGGGCCATGATGATATACAAACCTGAGAGCCCAGATAATAAATTGTTGTTCAATGTCCAACAAACCAAACCTTTCCATGAGCTTAGGACAAGTAGTACTTATACTACCTATGTTGGTGGACAACCTTACTCGCTATTTCAGATCTCCTCCTTCCAACTCAGTTGTGGGGGAGATGGCCACCTATGCCAACCATTCTAGGCCCTCAGTTCTTTTTGTATTTTTTGTATTTTTTTTTACACATTTTTTTTTACACATTTCTTCAATCTTCCTTATTTTTTTTTTACACCATCGTTACCATTTTTACTATTTCTTTGATTGGTTGATTTACTTTCATTCATCATACAATAAGTGCTCATGATAGTGGATTGAATTATATAATATTGATTGCTAATGTTTGATTTTTACCTTTAAATTATGATGTTAATATTATGATATGGTTCTTTTGATAAAATAGGCAATGAGTCCACACCATCCATTCATCCATTCAACTCTATGATCTTCATTGATTTTGGAACTTTATTGTCTTATTTTTCTAATTAAACTTATTAATGAACTGGTGGCTTGGTATTCTTCAAACCAATGAAGGACTCAATAGATGAAAAGGATGTGACTTCAAGGGAATTCGATGCACATGTGCTGGCCATTCTCTTGGGTGCTTGGATGCTTTTCCTTAGGTATTCCGCCATTCTACCATTGATCAAATATCAAGAAGCTGAGTGAATAAAAATAAGTATTTGCATGGTGTGGTTCTCACGTAAAAAAAAAAGTGGGAATGCAAAGCACACCCCTTAGACATAATAAAGCAATATGGGCTACAAGCACTCGTTATGGCACTAGAAAGACATGTTACTCATGCCTGAAGGTTCCCTCTAACTAAGGCCCTTTCTCACTTCCTGCTTCTTCATCTTGCTCTCCTTGGGATGGTGGTCACTCTTTGTGGAGGCATTCTTATTGCTTCAAGAGGATGGATTGTGTAATGACGGAAAACGTCGGCAGCTGGAAATACCGATTGAAATTCCATGTACACAGCTTTAACCACGGATCCGTGCGAGGGCTAAGCTAGAAAAACGAATCCGTGGTGCCCTGAACGGTCTTGTTGATCAGACAGAGACTTACGGGTCGATAAAAGCGGTGACGATTACGGATTTTTGTGTGACATGATTTTTTGTGAGAGATCGTAAAACGGGGTGACAATGACGTAGATAAATCGCTACAAAGATAACGCTAAAACACCAGAAAGATGCCAGTCGGGAGAGAAAAACAAGTGGATTTTGCAAAGATCAAAGATCTATGTTTCAAATGCTGGATCGGATGTATGCTTCCGTGTATATTACGTTACAATGGGAGAAAAATCCCAACAACTGGATACAAAATGAGCACAAAACAACAAGAAAACTGTCTGGACAGAAATCTAATCTACCTTGTAGGCCCGAAGCTTAGGTGCAGGAATGGTCAAGCTCTGAAGTCCGTCGATCTTTTACACGACAGAACTTGCTAACTGGGCGAGACGACTCTGCAATTCCCACTCTGCTTCTTTGCTTCGGGTAGATCTGCTGTTAGGCCTCAGGCGTGCTGCGTTCTGTTTCTGCTAAAGGATAATTTTTGCAGCGATTACCAAGAGGTTGCTCTTGTTTCTCCGTTCAAGGCGATAAGTATTCCCTTGTTCAGAAAATGCTCTTGTCCTCTTGATCTGCTGCCAACAAAAGCGATCAAATGCTCTGGTGCTCTGGTTCATTTTCTTGTCAAATGGCCAATTCTCTCCCCACAAATTCCCCTTTCTTCCCTCCTCTCTTGTATATTTGTCAGCTGAAGTATTTATAGGCTGCGACACGCGCAACCCTAATGATGTGGGCCCGAATGTCGCCGATCCTTTTGACGCGATTCTTTTAAGTCGGACTGCGACTACGCACAACACGCTCTTTTGCGTACTGTGCGTGTAATTGCGTGCTGTGCGTGTAAAGATCAGGCTCATGATAGGTGTGTCTCGGCTGCGTTTGCGCTCATTCGCTTTGTGTTGCGTGTGTGAGCGCACTGACGTAAAGACAATGCGTTCAAGATCGTTTTTACGCTCACCACGCAGCTGTGCGTGGCAAAGCGTAAATGTAACGTACGCTCACTACGCAACCGTGCGTGGTGAAGCGTAAACAAAGTACAACTTACGTTCATCACATAACTGCGCGTGATAAAGCGTAAATAATGCATAACTTACGCTTATCACGCAGCGGAGCGTGGTGGAGCGTAAGGAGCGTGCAACTTGAATCATGACCCACGCACTGGTACGCAACGCCGCGTAACGAGCGTAAAGGCCACTTATGTATGCGCCGCAAGAAAAAGTGCCAAACGGTCGTGCCTTTCTGGATTTTGCCTTCAACTGTTTTGGAGCTTATTACGCTCATCACGCTGCCGTGCGTAATGGAGCGTAAACTTGTCCTTAGACAAAATTCGCCTTTAACTGTCCCTGAACTTATTACGCTCATCACGCTGCCGTGCGTGATAGAGCGTAAACTTGCCCTTAGACAAATTCGAGGCGCGTTCTCGCTCAAATTACGAATCTTCGCCTGAGGCCGATCCGTAATTTTCACGGTGTTTCAATGGCCCCTCTTTGTTGACGGTTAGAGGGCTTACCCGAAAAACGTCGACAAAGAATGCGAAACACCGGATTGGTAGAAGCAAGAACAACGTTCATCCATGGCTACTCAGGTGTTGCTCTGTTTACGTAAAAAGAAGGCTGGCGAGTATCAGAGGAAGGGTATAACTGGAAACAGGTTCGGGGAAGATGCAAACGGTGTGCTTATTTATGTCAACAGGAATGCTTTCAGACGAGCGTTGCGCGTCAAATCTGAGGTATCTCTGTTACAAATTGTAGCAGGAATGCGTGCAAAAAGGAGCATTGCGCATCACTTTTGCGATATCTCTGCTAGCGTGAGTATGAAAAACAAAGCTGCGTATGGGAACTGGGTGGTGGGGAAGAAGGAAATAAGGATTAAGGTTAGATGCGTGTCGGGAAGAAATGTGCAAAGCTGAGTGGGTGGGCAAACCTGGGCAGCCATTTCAGCACGCTGTTGTACTTCGCCGCTCAGATGAACGCACCTTTGAACGACATCCTCGAAGTTAAGCAGCCTGCAACCACAAAAGGAAACAGAGGACGCCATTGCTTATGGACAAAAGACGGGGTTTCTTGGAGCCCATGCTGTCTGATGTTAGCCGGAGCCAACGAACTGTAAATGTTGAGGTGGAGCACTAAGGGGGAGCCGCCAACCCTGATGACTTGGCCCTGCATACCTTCGACAAAAGGCATCAGACGCAGTGCCCCTCACTGGTTGCACTGGGAACCGGCCAGATGGATCTGCGAAGCCGGCGCCCGATAGCGATGATTGGCGGAGACTCCTGGGGCCATGACCAACGAGGATTTCGTTGGGGGTCCCGCTAACGAGGCTAAACTCCCAGAGCTGCTACCACTGCAGCGGGTGCGGTGGCGGCATCTCCGAGGGATCAGTAAGATGCCTCCTTGCTTGTCCGAGGAATCAGTAAGATGCCGATGGGGTGGCGATACTGGGACTGTCTCAGTATCCCACCCCGTCTGCTGTGCAACTGTACAGGAGTGATCACGCTCGCTTGAACATGGTGGCGATTTGTACATTCCAGTTTTAAGTCTTGGAAGACTGCCGTTACTGGTTTTAAGTCTCAGCAGACCATGGTCCCAGTTTAAAGTCCGGGCAGACCGAGAAGTGCTAGTTTTACGTCGTAGCGGACGGTGGCGAGGCTGATTTATGGTCTCAGCAGACCGTGCTGTGGATGTCAGTTTTACGTCATGACCCAGAGACAAATCTGTGCTGATTTTACGTCTCAGCAGACGGCTGCTTACCTGCGCCAGTTTAGCGTCGTGGCGGACGCGTGCAAAAGATGCCAGTTTTACGTCGTAGCGGACGTTCAGTGCCAGTTTAACGTCGTAGCGGATGCTCAGTGCCAGTTTAACGTCGTAGCAGACGATTACCGTCATACCTGCTGTCAACACCGTCGTTACCGCTAGATGAAATACCGTTTTAAGTACACGTGGTTCACAGGATTTGCTAACTCGTTGCCGTTGACGTCTGCCAATCTGGACGCTCCGTTGCTGTATGCGTCGGTTACCAAGAAAGGGCCTTCCCAGTTTGCA
>MNCI01000459.1:168396-193326 GCA_015680685.1 Gnetum montanum | reverse complement strand
TATCGGGGGCGAGTGTAGTCGGGGGTACTCGAACTATGTACGGCCACTGTGGGGTAAGGGATGTCTGTGGTGTTAGCGCGGGCCCAACAGGAGGGATTTGGACTACAAATGGCCTGTTAGAGATTTCCTTATTCTCGGGGCGTATCGTATTAACATATGGCATAAAAGGATCGTCATCACAGTAGATAGTGCTAATCGTGTATGGAGCCTCTTTGGTGTTTAGGGGGTCTTGGTACACCCCCATGGTTTGATTTTGCGGTTGAACGGGGTTAGCCCCGTCAAATGTGATGCTACCCTCGTCAATCATTCGCTGGATGTCTTGCTTCAAAGTGAAACAATAATCTGTCCCATGACCTGTTCTTTGGTGATAGTCGCAAAAGCGATCCATTCGGAACCCTTTGGGTACGGGAGGCTCATCTGGCGTTGCTAGGCTCGGATTTTGTACGAGTTAACAGAATCGATCGTGTCTTTGTATAGCCGCTGGCGATAATTGTTTGTGACTCATCAACCCAGCTTTTAGGAGTTGATCAAATAGTTGGGAAGGTTTCATCGGCAGTGGCGTGTATTGAGAAGGTTCTTTCCTCTCAAAATTTCGCGTACGGTTCGTTGGAGTCTGTTGTGATGATGATTCTTGTGTGGCAGCTGCGGGCTGGGGGTGATAATAGTTAGCAGGTGGCGCCGGTGGCTTTTGTTGTTGTGTCCCTGCTACGGCCGCTATGGTGGTTTTAGCCTTTTCTTTGTCTTTCTTAGCATGTTGATTCTTAAAAGCTGTGTAGGCTGGGTCATGGCTATTTTGGGCTGCTTCCTCAATATTCTTAATTTGTTCGAACGCCTGATTAAGATCGCGCGCATTGAGGTAATACAGTTTTGATTTAAAGAAATCATTGACGGCTCCTTTTAAAATTGTGAGCAGGTAAAATGGGGAGATTGGTTCGTGAAGCTCGTTCAGGGCTGCACTCCATCTTTGGATAAATTTTTGAACGGGTTCGAGAGGCCCCTGCTTAATCTGCATGAGGCTATCCAACGTTGGTTCGGGCTTCAAGTTATACTTGAACCGGGTCACGAACTGACGTATGAGGTCATCCAACGCGCAGATCGAGTTCCTGGGCAAGGCACGGTACCAATCGAGCGCCCTTCCTGTAAGGGACATGGGGAACACCCGGAGGACAGCGTAGGGCCAAGCCTGGAGCAGGGCACATTCCAACCGGAAGGTTATGAGATGGGCATTAGGATCTGTTTCCCCGTTATACTTGGTTAATGTGGGCAGGGGAACGCCCTTGGGCAACGCCAAGGGCGGGACAGAGGAGCTGATAGGATCGTCGTTGTAGAAATCCATCACTTTCGTTTCCCCATCAGTCACGATTTTGAGACGTTTTACCTCGTCTGTCAATTCCTGCATCATCTTTTTAGCTTCTGCCCAATCTTGAGCGCTTGGTGAAGCTCCCGGTTGGGGGTGTGAGGCTGCGTACCAGCTAGATTGCTGGGTCACAGGTTGAAAAGCCGAGGGCTGGGCAGTCGGCTTTTGTGTCTGTGGGTAGTTAACGGCAGGTGGTAGCACGATGGGTACGTTGAAGGGAAATTGTTGATGTTGTTGTTGTAATTGGGGTTGTACCGGGGGAACATTGATTGACGAGACTGTATGGGGTGGCATCTGGTAAGAAGTTTGCTGGGACAAAGCGCCCATCATTGGCCATCGTCCAGCTGTGTTGTATGACGAGGCTCCGTATTGTGTTATAGCGGTCAAGGGAGGTGCATGTGTTTGAGGGTTCGAGATGTAAGGTGCAGCGGTGGATGCGGGCATAAAATGTGGCATTCCTATCGTTTGGGGTGGGAACACCACTCCCATGTTGCTGTGAGGGGGTGGTGCCTGCGAGGATGAAGCTGCGACAGTGACCGGAGTGATGACCACAGGGAATGTATTGGGCAGAAGATCATTCTGAGGCGGAATATGGACTAGTGTTGATGTTTCTTGCAACGGTCCATGGGGCAGGATGGACCTAGGGGGTTGGAGAGAAACGGCCTCCCCTACGTCTAGGTGGAAAGCAGGATTAAGGTTGTTGCGTGGGCTAACGGTATGGTAGGAGTCTTCGTGCTCCGATTGGGCAGCGAATTCATCTTCTCCGTCCAATGGGGGATCAGCCATAGTTTGGTCTAATGATTGACTCCTGTGCAAGAGAAGTTGTGTAAAGAGCTCCGAAAACTGTTCTGGGACAGGAATTATATCAGATGGGGAGGGGATAAACTCGTGTCCTCCTCTATAAAAGAACTCGAATTGTCTCTTTACCTCCATTTCAGCCTGATCTACTGCCAGGCCGGCTTGTATTTTAATGCAAATAAAGTTGTATTGATCTTGGGTTATGAGGTTGGCAGCTGGGTCTCTCCCTTGTAACCTTAGAGACCGACGGGGCCCCATTGTGGATGGACCTCCCGTATGCGGCGCGATAGGTTGCTGGGCAGCCAGGGCATCTAATGTGCCAACGTCCTGGGCGGTGGCAGCAGTGGCGTTGATAGGATTCATGATTACTAATTATGCAAGTTAAAAAATATGATTCAAGCGCAAGTACGTAACGTGGATGCTGGTCTATGGGCGACACAGACGCTAAGTGTTCAGCGTGAACGCCGATCTAAGGAGATATGCAGCCCTAGACGCTGGCGTAATCGTGTAGCATATACGCTAGGGTTTGTGCAGCGTGAACGCTGGCGTAAATGATCAGCGTGAACGCTGAGGTAAGCAGCGTGAACGCTGGCGTAAATGACCAGCGTGAACGCTGAGGGAGGCAGCGTGAACGCTGGCGTAAATAATCAGCGTGTACGTTGCTCGTACGTAAGTGCGTAGCACACACGCTAGGGTTTAGGGTAGCGTATACGCCGAGGGGTTTACTGGCGTAAACGTCGATTTTAAGCAGGGCAGCGTACACGCTGACGAGCGTAGACGCTGATAAACGTGCAGTCTTTGGACGAAGGCCCTCCTTCTAGCGCCAAAAACTGTGCTGACCGAAATCGTCGGTGCGAGGCTGGAACGTGACGAGCACCGAAGGGGATGCAGATGAGCACAGTTGACCCTGCCTCCGCTTGAGGGCAAGCTGGAAAGGACGAAGGCAGAGTGCCTCGAATGGTCCGCACGCGGATCAAACGAGGACTTCCCCGAGCGCCGCCGAAGCGTTATACGCTGGGTTATACGTAAACAGGACGTAAGCAACAGATCGGGCGTACACGGCGTGCACAGCGTAAACAGAAGTGACTATGGAGCGGGCGTGTGAATGTGACAGCGTAAACTGAAATGTGCACAGCGTGAGCGTACAGGCGTGATGGCGTAAACAGTGAAATGTACACAGCATGAGCGTACAGGCGTAACAGCGTAAACAGTGAAAAGTACACAGCGTGAGCGTGCAGGCATGACAACGTAAACAGTGAACGGGTGCGGGGCGTAAAATGGCGTGAATAGTGGGCGAAATTAACATAAAACTGTAAGAAGAAATTGCTGTAAATGCAAACAATAAATCATGGAATTAAAGTTTTGTGCACCGGTCTAACGCAGTTGTGTGGGGGACACAAGGCGGACGTAAAGCCCCGGTGAACGGAAGGATGTAGTCGGCGGACACGGTGGGCGAGGCGTGGACTGAGTTCAGTATGCAGCGTACAGCATGGAGCGTGTAGCGTGCGGCGTGCAGCGTGCAGCGTACAGCGTGCAGCGTGGGAGTAGAGGGTTTCAGCAGCGTAATTGCTCTGCGTCAGCTCTCTGGTGAATTTTTTCGCGCCCCCATGAATATGGAGCAACGGGCTATTTATAGAGGTAGGGTTACCGGGAATATCGGACCGAATCGACACGTGGCGTATAGACCGGGCGTTAGAAATTAGAAACTCAGGATACGCTGGGCGTATACATTACAAGCTGGCGTGTACGCTGGGTGTACACGCCAGGCGTAAACATTACATGCTGGCGTGTACGCTGGGGCGTACACGCTGGGCGTATACGCCGGGCGTAAACACCGGGCGTAGACGCCGACAGATTGTCCACTTGCTTCAATCCTTGCTCTCTGGCGTAACCTTTATGTTGCCCTTGGAAACCCTGTCGTCGAGCGTCCCTGCCGTACGCTGTGCGTGTACGCTGGGCGTGAACGCTGGGCGTGAACGCTGGGCGTGTACGCTGGGCGTGTACGCTGGGCGTGAACGCTGGGCGTGCACGCTGGGCATGCACGCTGGGCGTGTACGCTGGGCGTGAACGCGGGGCGTGAACGCTGGGCATGTACGCTGGGCATGTACGCTGGGCGTGTACGCCGGGACAACACTTAGAAAATTTTTGTGGTGTTTCAATTACATTTTCCAAGCCTCAACGAAAGGTCAAGCTATAACTATACAAGTAACTATTTCACCAATTGATGACCATGAAACTATTGACCTTGAGTTTCTAGATGAACATGTTAACATTGTTAGCCATGTGCCCAAGGGTTATGAGGTAGCCATGAAATTTGACAAAGCTTCAACTACCTATGGAGCTAGTGTCACTACCATCATAACATTTCCATTTGGTAAAATCAAATCCTTCACTTACCAATTTGAGTTCCCATGTACCAAAAATATAGCATAGTATGAGGTTTTGATCAGAGAAATGATATTAGCTCATGATCTAGGAATCAAGCTTTTAATGATCAAAGGTGATTCACAACTTGTGGTGATCCACATAGCTAAGGTTTATTCATGTATAGCCAAACACTTGCAACCTTACTATGACTTATGAAAGAAACTAATGTAAGAATTTACAAACATTGATATCCAACATGTGCCTTAAATAGAGAATACTATATCCAATGTTATTATAATGCTGGCCCATAGTGTGATGCCATATGTGTTTAGCAAGATGCCCACCTTGACTATGGACTATGCTATGTCCATCATGTAGAGCACCGAGGATAATTTTATGGTTGTAATTCGTATTACTCTCCCAAAGGAGTCATATGATGATATCAGGTTTTATCTTATGTATGGTAAACCTTCACAAGGCTTGACTACTATTCAAAAGGATGATGTAAGTAAATGATCAAAATAGTATATGATTGTAGATGATAACACATTATGTCGATGGTCCTACAATGACATATTATTAGTATGCTTATGAAAATCTAACACCTGAATAGTCCTAGAGCAGGTTCATGAGGGTTTATGTGGGGGACATATAGGACCTAGAGCTATGACTACTAAAATTAGATAGTTAGGGTATTAGTGGCCCTATATAAAAAGTGATTGCCTATAGAAGGTTAAAACTTGTAACATGTGGCAACAACATAGTAATCTTATATATGTACTACCAACTAAGTTACACACTACATAAATAACTTGGCTATTTTAATGATGGGCTTTGTATATCATTGGAACTATAATGCCTAAGTCATTGATAGGGCATAGCTTTTGCATCACCACAACAAAGTACTTCATGAAGTAGGTTGAAGCCATTTCCTTGAGGATGAAAACATCTAAACAAGTCTATAAATTCATACTTAATAACATAATAGCCCATTTTGGCATACCTATGATCATAGTCACAAATAATGGACCATAGTTTAGTTGCCAAGAAATGAAAAAATTTTGTCATCACCTAGTCATTAAGCACTTCTTTTCATTACCTTATTACCCTAAAGCTAATGAACAAGTTGAAGCAATGAATTAAGCCATCATAAACTTGCTTAAGAAGATGTTAAACAATAGTAAACATAAGTTTCATGAGTGGTTTATCCATGCACTTTGAACCTACATAACTACATATCGAACTACAACCAACGTAATGCCTTATAGTGTAGTTTATGGTTCTAAAGCTAGTTTACCTCTTGAATTGTAGGTGCAATCGATCCAAGTAGCCTTATTAGACTTCATGAATGATGAAAAAAGTAAGGAGCTATGAATCATGAACCTAGAGTTAATGGAGGAGCAATAGGTGTAGATGCTTGCTCACATTGAGTGATATCAAGAGAGGTAGAAGTGAAAAAAAATCATAAATTGATCAAGCATAATATCAAGAAAGGAGACCTTGTACTCAAGGTTGTTTGTGAGCATGCAAAAAAATTCTTAGCCAACTAGGAAGGATTTTTCTTGGTCATCAAGGCCTATGGAAATAGAGCCTTTCAAATAGCAAATATTGATTGGAATAAGTTAGCCAATCCAATTAATCATTACTATTTAAATCCTTACTTCATGTATCCAACATTCATATCAAACAATAAGCAAGCTTGCATGACCTATTTTGCTCAAGGAGGAAATTGCTGAGCTTTGTAACATATGTCACCTATGGCAGCTTGATTTAATCATTTTATGTGACCTTATGTAATGTAATGTAATAACATGTCTTCTTTGCTTGGTTTTCTTATCCTCTTGGAGTTGTGCTTGTAGGATGAAGTCTAGAGTCATTGAAAAGATTCAACTTATCATAGTAGCATGTCGCCACATTGAAACACCTTAAAAATGCGGGGTCATCCTTGCTTCACCATGCTCTTGCAGTCCGCACAACAGTGTGGTAGTTCATTGGGAGGAGAATGTTCTAAGTCCAAGTCGGCCAGTTCAGAAAATTTTCTACTTTGAGCATGGACAAGTTTTGTACCATCCAACCCACCCACCAAAGTAGCCTAAATAGCCGTCAACCTGCTTAGCAAGGGTGTGTGGAATCAGCAGTAGCATTTTGGATGTGCAAGAAATAGTTTGGCAATTTTTCTAACTCACGAAGCCTGCTACACTATGTAGCATAGCAAGCTCCAGAAGAAGATGGTAGAATGAAGTGCTATGCTACACACAGCGTAGCATGGCAACGACTTCATTACCCACTCCCCTCATCCAATTTCAAGTTCTACAGTGACGTCCCTTTTCATCAGGAAGTGGTGGACCATGTCTGCTACTACGCTATGTTGAGCTACATGGCATAGCAAGGTGTAGCAATCCTGCAGAAAAGACAGAAGAAAGTTTGAAAGGTGGAGTCAATGGAGTTCGCGAGACTTGCATCGCAGGAGATAAGGTTTGCAATATAGCAAAGCTTTTGCGACTAAGGAAAGTTGCTACGCTACGCTATGCTACATAGCGTAGCAAGCATGGGACATATAGCAAGACATGCCACAAAGTGGTACGCTATGCCAAACATGCCATGTCACAAAGCACAACAAGGCATACAGGTGGGTGTGCAACATCAATGCACTCCACCTAATCGAACCATTGGCACATACCTCCAAATGCTGACGATGTAATTACAGCACAGTAGGATTACAGTTATTGCATACAAGATCACATCACAATAGTATTGTAGGTCCAATAGTCATAAATGACATGCATGATGCCAGCAAGATGACCAAGGCCCAAGGCACGTAACATTCAAACCACCCCTTTCACATGCCCTCGGTCCTATAAATATCCCGAGAAACAGCATGCAAGAGTCCCTGCAATTTTAAAGAGTTTGCAATTTTTAAAAGTTAAAAATTTCAAAATAGTTGGCATCTTTATTGAAGCAGAAAGCTTCCAAGTGGTGGGAACTTTGAAATTCTGAAACAAAGATTTCCCCTCTCTCCAGCATTGTAATATCAAAGTCACTTGTCTAATACTATAAACAGCGGGTCTCTCTCGGCTAGTGCGAGGTCCCTGTCTCCATTCTACCACCTTGGTAGAACCCTGTACTACTTGTACATAAGTCTGTGCCCAAGCACATAGCTCTCTTTGCTTAGCATGCTTTGGTTACCCTCGGGATTTCTGCACTCCATCACGCCATGCAGTTGATTGTATCCACTATGACCGAGAAAGTTTGTAGCTTTGGAGCAGTGCATGTTTCTAATCACATTTTACTTTTTCTCTTATTTTTTATCTCATTTTTGCATTATTTTCTATCTTGTTCACCTTTAAGCATTACCTCGTATTACTATCTCATTTTTACAGTTTCTGCCCCACTTCATTTGCCCTTAAGCATTATCTCACATTTCGCATTATTTACTTTGCAAAAGGCTATATTAATGCTGATGTAAGTCCTTGTCTAATCGACCAGACCATTCAGGGCACCCTGTGTCCACACACATCCAGCACATCCGTCCTGCAAATACGAGGTTGGAACTATTATGCCCGCCGACCCCAGTGTTATTCCAGCCACCAAAGTTTTCGATCGCTACAGTTTTCTGGCACTAGAAGGAGGGCCTTTTGGTTCCTTTGCTACATGTCACAGTAGTTCTGTGAGCCTTCTGTACCCTAGTACATACGAGCGTAAAAATGACATCCTCTTGCGGTTGTTTGCACTTTTTGCAGTGTAGATCAGTCACCTCGATGATTCCTCGGGAACCCTATAGAACACAAGGCCTCCGATCACCAGTTAACTAGCTCATTCTAAAGTTGTCTTGTATGTGTTCTGCACCCCATCTTGTGTGGTACATACTGGTCACCTTGACGGTCCCTCTGAGATCCTGCGAGACATAAAGCTTGCCTAATTGCTAGTTAGCTTTGTCATCCTATGGTTGTCTTGCCTGCGTTTTGTACCCCATCCCGTGTGGTACAGACCGGTCGCCTCGACGGTCCCTCTGGGATCCTGCGAGACATAAAGCCTACTTGGTCACTAGTTAATTTTCTCTTCTTACGGTAGTCTTGTAAGCCTTCCACACCCTGGCTGGCATTAGCATAGACTTGACACCCATCTGTGGTTATTTACGTGTCATGCGGTGTAGATCTGTCTCCTCGATGGTTCCTCTAGAACCCTACGAGACATAAAGCCTTTTGACAGTTATTTAACTTGCCTTTCCTTTTATAGTAGTCTTGCATGTGCTCTACACCCTAGCTCACACAGGCATAAATGTGACACCCTTTGAGGTTGTTTGCGCCTTGTGTGGTGCAGGTCAGTCGCCTCAATAGTTCCTTCAGAATCAAGCAAGATGTAAAGCCATCTTTGGTTTCTTTTGTGATCCTTCTATTCTTTTTCACTTCTTTAATTTCTTGCATAATCACTTGCTTAGCAATGGCCTCCACCAGCACCGTTGTTGACACCTTCAACGCGGAGGTGCCCTTTGTGGTCCAAGGAACTACTAGTGCTGAACAACTGCTGAATCCAACGCAGGAAGCACACCAGTCCCTCAGAATCCAAAACCAAGGACCTGAAGGACTGGCCCAGCAACATGAGCATTACAGTTTTCTTTGTGCAAAGGTGTAGGCTAATCTACCCTTGGATTTACACGAACTCGAAGAAAAATGTAGCTTTGAGTTCGCTTACTATAATGGGAAGGAATTCATTCCCACCCCTAGCATTTCTTTTCCTTTAATGCAAGTGTACCAAAGGCTTCTAGATCAACTAATCCAGTTGACCACGCTTAGGGAGCAACAAGACACAGCATCCAACCAGGATGACACCTTTCAATATGGACAAGAGGAACTCGATTCCCAATCTGACGAGGGAGGTCAGGCCAACCGCATTCCTGTCCCACCTACCTAGTCCTTCTCGACCAACCCCATTCCTATCCAACCTACCTAGTCCTTCTGGGCCAACCTGCTACTTGTCACTACTCCCTTTGTCATCACACCAATGCTTCAACAACCTACAACTGCAATTGCAATGGGGAGCCATGCTACATTCCCGACATATCATCATCCTTATTTCCTGGTTGCATTCATAGAAACTATACCACCGCAAGTTGTTCATCAATGCATCCCTACAATGCGTAGCATGCCTATCATTGCTACCTGACCGCATATTCATATTGTACCTACCCTACAATCGTAGATTACTTTTATGTCAATTCCTACTCTTGCATCTATTCCACCCATAATAATAGGCCTAGGCCCATCCATGTGGTGGACCCTGTTTTCCTCTCCATTTTTTCTACAACCATCACAGATGTCTTATTATGCTTGCCCTAAAACTTACCCAACCCCGCAAGTGGTACATCCTAGCCCGGGGCCATGGTATGTCCCGTCGATGACCCAAACCATCTATTTGGTAGCACCTTTAGCAGGGATGGTCCCAACGGCATCGCCAATGGGTCAATTTGTCACCGCCACCATTCCACATATGGGAACTGCATCTGAGGTCCCTCAACCATCTACAACATTATTGGGTCTAGACCAAGCATTTCAGCTCATTCAGACCCTTACTGAGGAAATACAACACCTCAAAGCTATTAGGTCTAACACAGTACAAGTCATGGACTTTTACTAGGATGACCCTATTAGCCCTACAATCCTTGCTCTAGCATTACCAGCCAAGATGCCTCTCCCACACTTCATGAAGTACGATGGGAAGTGAGATTCCAACACATATCTCATCACCTTTCAGTCAAAGTCTTTGATATTGAAACAATGGACACACACAGTCATTCGTGTCTTCGCCATGTTTCTAGTTGGAAAAGCCCTAGATTGGTACCACGTGTTTCCACGTTCATCCATTTCAACATTGGAAGAACTCTTGACCTAGTTCATGACACACTTCAAGTATATATTGAAGTCAAAAACCATTCTAGACCAACTGATGAGCATGAAACAAGACCCAGTAGAACCAGTCCAAAAATTTATCCAACGTTGAAGTGCGACCCTTAGCAAAATCCATGAGCCCATCACGGAGGCTTACTTGTTAGTCATCTCTAAAGGTGCAGTAAATGAATTCATCAAGTCCAAACTATATTACCTCATCCCACACTCTCTGAGTCAGGCTTTTGCTCAAACTAAAAGTATACAAGATGCGGCCGAGGCAAGCAGAGACCCAGCCTACATCGCTTACAAGAACACCTTTGCAAAAATGAACAAAGGTAAGACCTCAACAACCACAGCGGTCACTGTGGAAATTGAGGCCAAACCTAAGCCTAGTAGCAATGGTAGCAAAAATAACAAGAAACCAGCCCTACCTGCGACTAACCCTGTGCCCAAACTGGGCCAAACACTGCAACCTACTGCATCTACACCTGGGATGTCTTCATACACTAAACCAAAATTTAAATGTAAAGATCGCTTGAAATACATCCCATTGCCTCTTAAACCTTCAGAACTCCTAAAGAAACTATTGGTAGTGGGATACATCCAACACAAGTAGATGTCAGAAGAAGAAAATGCAAGACACCAATGCTACTGCAAGCTCATTAGGAATCCCTCTTTGGCCCTGCCCAATGAGCCTCTAGTCCCTAGGGGTTTCAAGCTGGACAAGTTTTATGACTGCCACCAACTATGTGGTCACTCCATGGATTATTGTCTATCATTGCAAGATGACATCCAAATGTTGATTGATCTAGGGAAGCTGATGCTGGATGAAAGCAACCCAGTATGCCCTAAAAATCAATGTATGTATGTCTACATAGATCCCCTCAATGCCAGCAATATCGGTTATGTAATCAATGCCATCAACATTGACAATGATCCCATGCCACCCCTCCAGCCTTTGGTGATCTGTGTGCCTCAGTGTAGTGCACCAACACCACCAATGGTTGGTCTGAGCTCATAGCCGTCCTTTATCTTGAAAGTCCCACCACGGGCATCTACCTTCGTATAACCTACTGGCGAAGCCATGCAGTCTCATCAATTAACACCTCTAGCTCCATTCATCATCAAGGGGCCAATGTTTTCAATGGCCCCTATCCTGTGCAACATCATTAAACAACCTCCTCGCCTCATAAGGTGAGAAGCCTGCTTGGTGGGAAAATGTCAAGGGGAAGTACCATCAAGGGTATTCCCAAACCCATGCCTTTTCCCCCCGCATTTACATCTTCATCACTAAAGATGAAGATCGACATGATTATACAAACTGCATTACCTTGCCAATAAGGATCTTAACCTAGGTCCGAGGTCATCTCTCCTTGAGAGATTCGCCTTCTAGGATGCATCGAAGAGGAGGAAAGTGTCAAATAGGGAGGCGGCCAAGACTTCTTGGATGCCCTCACCTAGGTCAGGAAAGCCCTAAAATAGAAAAATGCTACATTACGCTTGTAGAAACTAGTCATGACATCTGCACCCCACTGCGAGGCTCTGGTTCGCATGTTAACAGTGTTCCGGTCAATGAAAACATGTTGGCGGAAGAGGAGATGATCCACTTTATCATACTCCCCTCTGTACTCATGGAGTCTGCAATACCTCAATTAACTTTCAACAGTGATGCCATTAAGGAAGATCCCGAAGGGGGTCAAGTGACTACGGTGCCCCTCTTCATCACAATTCAGGTCAGCCAACATTGGATCCGAAGGGTACACATCGATGATGGGGCTGCCACAAACATCATTTCCTTCCTTATTATAGATAAGTTGGGATTGGTCGATCAGATTAAACCAACGGAGACATCGTGTCTAAGGTCCTTCAATGGAGCACGCGTCCTAGTGAAGGGCATAGTTCAAGTAAACTTCATAGCAGGGGACCAGTTCCCCATTGACCCAATGTTCATTGTGGTCAAAGAAATGTCCGAGTTTAACCTAATCTTGGAAAGATCTTGGTTAGCACAATTCAGGGCTGTCTCCTCGCCTATACACCAGGAAATCCACTTACCATACATGGGTAAAGAGGTGATAATCCATGGTGATGAGGCAGTAACGTAAGCAATCAGCAACGTAGGCATGGAATAGGGTTTAGAAGTTACAACCTCTAAAGATGAAGCGCCTATTCATGCATGCATTAAATACATGATTGAGGAATCGGTCTAATGAGTAGACCCTCAAATCCAACATGCATGGGTTGAGTTGCCCTTCCAAGTGAAGGACAGTGATATGAGTGGGGGCCTTGGTGAAATGCCCTGACCTTACGTTCCAATCAACCCATGAAAGGTCAAAAGGCAGCTACGCATAGAATACCAGCCTTACGACTTCCCGCCTAGTTGCTATCCTTGCACATTCACCATCTCCTTGCCTTGTCAATATGCTATCTTTTTGGCATGGTGCCCTATGGCCCGAAATGGCCCAAAACTAGCATTGTTGCCTTCTGCTTTAACTTATTACGCAATGGCCCGAAACGGCCCAAAACTAGCAATGGCCCAGAATGGCCTAAAACTAACATACGAGAGCATGAAAAGCTTTGCATGGTACATAAGTTAAATACAAAATCAGTTTACTTTCTGAAGTTTCTCATTTCATTCAAAATTTTCATCCATTGGTAGTATTTGCAAAATTTTCTCAAAAAAAAAGAGAAAGTCCCATGTTGTCATGGGTTATCTCCATTTGCATCACTTTCATCATTTTCCTCTGCTTCATCTACTTGTCCATCACCTGCTCCTGTGTTGCCTCCTACCAGCTCTTCATCTCCTCCCTCCATGGGTCTCACACCTTCATCATGAACCTATATCCCAAAAATGAAGAAGTTAGCTAGGGCGATAAATGTGTTGGCACATTTTGGCCATTTCATGGAATAGAGATATGAGATAATTGAAACCTTCAAAATATTTCATTAGAACTATTGAAATGGCAAGATGTAGGTTGAAAAGGTATTGATTCCTATCACTTGCTAAAAAAGATTGGATGAGATGGGCTGCATCTATTCTCCCTAATATTAATTCTTTAAATGGTTAGTTTTATGCAAAGATTCATTTTTGGTTCAATTACTGAGAGTTGAGTAAGTGTAAGAGTATGGTGTTTCTTGATTTGAGTTCAAATGAGCTTACTGGGAACATTCCTACACATCTCTTGATTTCTTGCATAATGAATGTACCTTAATGTCAATGGTAATTCTTTGGTAGAAAATAGGGGCTCACTTTGTATTAAAATTAATTTGGGATGGGATCTTTTCCATCAAACTTGTTAATTTTTGCATTCAAAGATAACATGAGGCATAAGATGAGAGAACAAATTGTCCATAGGCAACCATATTATGTAAACAAATACAAATTGATCTAAAATAGAGTTACCACAAAATCATCATAGTTATATCTTCTAAGAAATTCTTGGTTGAGCGACAAACATATTCCATTAAGCCTAATGTACCATCTGAAATTATTGGTGCTGAGCTGGAATGTTATGGGCACCAAAAGATTCACAGACAAGCGTAGCAGACCCTGCCTCTGCTTGAGGGCAAGCTAGAATGGATGAAGGCATAGTGGCTTGAATGGTCCGCATGCAGATCAAACAAGAAATTTCCCAATGTATGCACTTTGCAATGTGTTGGGTTATATGTAAATGATGCATATTAAACGTAAACCATAACGTAAATAGGCACAATAATGTAAACTAGAATAACAAAGAAAACTGCAATAAATTTGGGCAAAACTGTAAACTGTTTTGTATTGAAAAAGTGATTACAGTGTGCACCGGTTAGAACGTAGTTGTGGATTAATCACAAGGTAGACATTTAGCCCCGGTGGGTGATGACAGGTGCTGGAAGATGCAGGTTTTGGGTTGCAAGGAAATGCAGCATCCAAGTCTGATGCCCCAACATACTGAGGTTGATGCCCATATTTGCCAAGTGTTTTTTATTCAGTTTTTGTCTATTTGTAAAAATTGCCAACCCCTGATCTAGTGAAAAATTAGGATTTTTATGAGATCTTGGGCATTATATTTAGATCTTGAAGGGTATGAGTGGTCGTGGGTAAGAAAATTTTAGGTCAGATGACATGTGGCTATGTTGCCTAAGTGCAAAGAATATTACAACTATACAGCGTGCTACATGCCAGCGTGTACACGCTGGGCGTGCAGAGTATGTATGCTCAACGTATAGATCATGTAAGTGCAACATTTTGAGGTTGAATCTTCATTTTTGGGAGCCTAGGATGATGCCTAACAATTTCCTTGCCTCTGAGAGTTGATTGTAGGTGGAGATCTTGTTCTGGGATGCCTATTTTGAGAGATCCTTGATGGTGCACGTTGGGCGTATATGCTAAGCGTGCAGGAATGAAAACCCATCATTTGGAGCCCAAAACTTAATTTTCAGGAGGCTGAGAGCTACTAGGGACCTTGGTGATGGTCTTGGGGGTTCAAAACGCTCAATTCTAGCATGTTTTGGCTCATTTTTGGGGCCCAAAAGCTGCTGCAAGCTAAGATGCACACTGGGCGTACAAGCTGGGCGTGTAAGAATTAAAACCCATCGTTTGGAGCCCAAAACTTGATTTTCAAGAGCCTGAGAGCTGGTGAGGACCTTATTGAAGGTCCTAGAGGGTCTAGATGCTCAATTCTAGCATGTTCTGGCTCATTTTTGGGGCCCATAAGTTGCTGCACGCTGAGCTACATGATAGGCATGCAGGAATGAAAACCCATCATTTGGAGCCCAAAACTTAATTTTTAGGAGCCTGAGAGCTACTGGGGATGCTTTTGAAGGTCTTGGGGAGTCAAAATCCTCAATTTTAACATGTTTTGGCTAATAATTGGGGGCCAGAAGTTGTTGCACGCTGAGCTGCATGCTGGGCGTACGCTAGGCATGCAGGAATGAAAACCCATCATTTGCACTCCAAAACTTGATTTTTAGGAGCCTGAGAGCTATGGAGGACCTTGGTGAAGGTCCTAGGGGGTCTATAAACTCAATTTTGGCATGTTTTAGCTCATTTTTGGGGCCCAGAAGTTGTTGCACACTAGGCATACACGCTGGGCGTGTAGGATTTGGAGCCCAAAACATGATTTTCAGGAGCCTGAGAGCTTCCTGGGACCTTAGTGAAGGTCATGGAAGTCTATACCTTCGATTTTGACCTATTTTGATGAGTTTTTGAGTCTCAAAAGTTACTCCATGCTGGGCCATACGCTGGGCATGTATAGGCTAGTGTACAAGATGCATACTTAGTGAAAACCAAGTATTTTGAGCTTAAAACTTGCCAGGTTTGATGCTAAATGTCACTGTAGTCTTCTATGGATCCTACATAACCATTTCTTTCTTAGTTTGACTCTGTTTGAAGCTGTCTGTGAGGTCCTCAAGCTTCAGTCATGCTGGGGAGCATCATGACTTAGCTTGATTCTTGTTGGATATGTACTAAGCTCAAAATTTTGTGGTGTTTCACCTATGTGGCTGAACAGCCATAATGCTATTTGGAAACATAAGCTGGTCATAGCCTTGGATCATCACTATTTCCAAAGACTTGAGACACCAATCCCAATAACGGTTTTGAGATGGTCAAAACCAACTACACTGAGCTCTGAAAGTTTGAAGACTGACTCCATGTGGATAGATTCAACCATCGTACATGTATTCACAGTGAGCCATCTCATGTTTGAAATATTTTCCAATGTGGATAGCAATCCTTTCAATGGATGGCAATCTAAAATCTCCTGAAGTATCAAATTTTTTGAAGTTGTAGATAGTTGAAGGCAGTTGCTGTAAATTCCAACAACTGCATATAAGCAGGTATCCCAGTTGCTGAAGGTTCCCTAGATATTTGATAAGCTGTTACAAATGGCCAACACAAGTCCTACCACTTTTTTGTAGCCTGACAACGTGCTCAATAGCAATGTCAACCCAAAAATTAGCAAAAATTCATGGCCTGCATCAAGCCCTAGCGATACCACCGTTACCGATGAATCTGAAAGAACTTAACCATGAACCATCACTGAGGATTTACAGGAAGATGTGGTAGCTACCAGTGAACCATGCATAGAATTAGTTTCAACTGCTTCAGTATTTTTGGGAGGTGCAACTTGCATGACAAGTTCAGTGGAGGCGTGGCTACGCATTGCAGAAGCTCGTTGAGAAAAATCGGCAGTTGGCCAAACAACAAAGCACCTCCTCCACAAATATTTTTAAGGTTCTCACTTTTGATAAGGCATATTGTCATGTTTTGAAAAAATAAACTCATCGGCTGTTCCCCCAATCCATTTTCATTCTGCTACATCCATTTGTAAAGTTCTAGTTTCTTCACTATACATGGAGGTCTCTTCTTGTAAAAATGAAACATTTCTACGACTTTGTGACTTAACTAGAGGTAAAAATTGGATGAAAATATTGTATACCCCTATGAATTCTTAAGGAAAAAGTATTATAAGAAAAATTTAAAAAGAAGAACTTGTTGAATATTTTTCTAATATCCTACACTTGTCAGTTGTAGCTTATCGGTGGTTACAACCACCCAAAATTTTTGTAACTTATCTAACTTGTTGGGCAACTAATCTCCTAGCTTGTTGGGCAAGTAATCTCCTAACTTGTTGGGCAAGTTACTTGGGAGAGAAGTTAGCAAAGATATTTTGAATGTAACTACCTTTTGAACCCTATAAAAAGGCTTCAGGGGGTAAGAAGAAATATCATCACAAGGGGAAGAAAACACACTTTGGAAGACTTGGGATACACTTGGGCTCTCACTTGGAGACACACTTTGAGTCTTGGGAGAAGAGCATTGTAAAGAAGAAATTGTGAAAGATTTCTTGTAAGATGAATGACTCAAGAAAATATTTCAGCTTTGTCATAGTCCTGTGAGTTATGTTTTATTTTTATTTTTTTAAAATTGTCTAGCTAGTGGTTTAGATAGTATCATCCTTGGCAAGTAATTTTGTTCTTGTTGCCCGATAGAAAATTTCTGTTAAAATTTTGCCATAGAAGAAGTTGTGTTTAAAAGCCTTAAGAGAATTTTAGTAGTAAATTTTATTATTGTGCAACGTATAAGAACCACTATTGGGATTGTTGTAAGAGAGCCTCTACTTGTAGTCATGTCATTTAACAACTCACCTGGCCAGTCATGAACCCCTTCATTGTCAATATAGAACCTGATGATAAGCACAAACTATTAGCACTTGTCCAGGTATTGTCGACATTGAACAACCAAGCAGAGCAAAGACGTGAAACTCACACACCAATACAATAGACGATCCCCTGTGGGTTCTAAAAGTATGTCTCCATGTGGCACACAAGGTACAATGTGTTGTACTGGTGATAGCACTAGTATTTTGGCATATCCTAGATCTAGGCTAAATTCCTTAACCCAGTTTAGTGTTAGGTGGACCCTCCTCCCGGCCTTCTTGTAGTCGCGTCATTGAAAAGGTATCTTAGGATACCCCTATTTGTCCCTAGCAACATGGCCTCTATTATGCCGGATGACTGTGTCTCGTCTAAGGAGGACCAAACCATTAGACTAAAGTGGTTGAGAAGGAATTACAAGAAGTCTCATGCCCCTTCCCTGAACCAAACCGCTCAATCTCCCATGCATATTGGGGGAGGAGGAATGTTGGTCATAGGTCTGCCTATATGACATAGGACCCCTTCAAGGTCCAAAAGGATTAGCCTAGACCTCATCCCTACCCTTCACGATGCAACAAGAAAATATTAGCATCACATTTGAATGCAATGCATGTGCAACATAGCAGTGCCCAGAAAACCATAAATAGAGCATAGCATAACCCCTTGTCCATACATAGCGTAGCAAGGATGCGAAAGCCTAGCATGGTGAGAACATGCAAGTAGCTTAGTGTAGTAGTAAAAAAACTAACAGCATACTCACACAAAACATAAGCCACGGTGCTACATCACAGATAACCAAACCCTCCTGAGGATTATACATCATGGCATGCCAAGGTCAAACAACTTAAATGGTCCCATCCCCACAGTTGCAAGAACCGTGGCAACGAAAATGGCCTTACATGCAATCACAATGAAACCCTTGCACAAAAACCAAAAGAAAAAAGAGGCCACATCAAGATAAAGGCTAAAATAAACACAGCTACAGAAGATACAAATAGACAAGAAAATAAGATGAAAAACCAGAATAGAAAGCGGCAGAAGATGTAAGATGAAAAGGGTGAAGGAGACATGAAAACTCACTAGGTCAATGGTGTGCTCTCCCGTGCTAGAGTATGTGCTTGTGGTGCACGCCTCAGGGTCTTTTTCACCTCCCAAACCTTCACAAGCACCAAATGAGTTTTAGGATCCATGGCCCTGCTTGCAGATCTACGACCTTTACTTTAGAAATTCTCCTCGCGAATCAATTAACACAATTGCTCTGCTCTCCGAAATCGCCGAGTGCTCCAATGAGGATTCTATGCTTTTACGCTAAAAATGAAAAAATTACCTGGGTTCAATCCCTATTTATGACAGTAGTAATGAAATGGGGAAACTTTCCCTCTCTCTCTATCTCTGATTAATGTGGAGCATGGTGTGCAACGTAGCATGCTCGCCACGACATCATGACACTATTAGCATTTAAACCTTGACATGCTTCAAGCCAACTACTCACCTTCTCAAAAACAAACATAAAAAAGAAAATATATATAATAATATTTTTTTTTGATTAAGGGTCCGAAAAGACCTAAAGCTAATGAGCCTAGCATAGTTGCACCCTTCAAAGTCTGAAAGGACCCTAAAATAGTAGTTTCAACCCGTGACGTTGACAATCTGCATTGACGTTAAACTAACTACATCCTTACGTCAGTAGTTACCTCATACGCTTCGACATAGGTGGTATCACATTTCCTAGCAGTTTCGTGTCTTCATTCTCACACTAACAGTTTGATACCTCTTATACTTGGAATCTCCTTCTTTTTATCATTATTTTGCATATCAAGGTTTCACATGTCGCAATATGGTAGTCCGAGATGATACTAGACTAGCGGTTTTGGCACTGGAATATCAATAGGCACATGTTCAACCAGCAACTCTACACTCTTGCACCTTGGTGGTCTGCCACAACCTTAAACTAGCAAACTTTCAATCTTTACATCGCCTTACTTAGCAAGTTGTGTCTCGGTGCTTCTTTGTAGATTTGCGCTACACACAATCTCTGATGACCCTTACCTAGGCTTTTATCTTATGATGGTAGGTCAAGCGAGAGATGGGAATCCATCTCACCCTTTCCACACCTTTAACGCTAGCAGGGCCACAAGGCAAGCTCGCAAGATAGTTGAACCTTGATATGATCGACTGGGGGGTCGACTACGATTAACACTGTAGAAACCTTAGAAGCATCCCCGGATTGGCTCAAACACCTAGTCCAAGCCTAAGATGTAGAGGCTAAGGATGTAATCGATGATCCTCTTGTTGAGATACTCGTAACCACGTCAAAAAGGGAGGTAAAGACGTTAAGACTTATCTCCCTCCTAGATATGCAAATACATTAAGGCATAGTTAAAAAATTGCAAGATCATATAGATGTTTTTGCATGCTTGTACAGTGACATGCCGGGTATAGATCCATGGATGATTCAACACAATATCATCCTAGACCCACACGTAAATGCAGTCAAGCAAAAGGCGTGTAAGATTAAGCCAGAAATCGCACTAGCCATGAGGGACAAAATCACTAAGTTGTACCAAGAAGGTTTCATCCACGCGGTCGACTATTTAGAGTGGGTGTCCAACATCATTGTAGTTTCAAAAAAAAAGGAGGGATACGAATCTGTATAGACTTCCAAGACTTGAACAAGGCAACAATCAAAGATAACTTCCCACTCCCAAACATTGATCAACTCATTGACACCACAATTGGTCATGCTCTGCTATCCTTCGTGGATGGTTTCTTCATATACAATCAAATTCGCATCAACCTAGAGCACTAGCTGTCAACAAAATTCATGACTGCATGGGGAATCTTCTGCTATATTATGATGCCCTTCAAGCTCAAGAATTCTGGAGCAACCTACCAGTGAACCATGACCTACATTTTCAGTGACTACATCCTAGAAACATTAAACAATTACGTAGATGATATAGCGGTTAAGTCCAAAGAGGTAGCCAATCACCCACACGATATATGGGTAGTCCTCAAGTGCTACCAAATGCATGAATTACGTATCAATCCTAAGAAGTGTTTCTTCGGAGTAAAGACCAAACACATGTTAGGGTTTGTAGTATCGAAGGCCAGAACACGGGTGGACCCAGAAAAAGTCAAGGCCATCATCAACCTACCACCTCCCACAAAACTTAAGGAGTTACACGGTTTACAAGGTAGAGTGCAATTCATTCAGAGGTTTATAACAAGGTTGACCAACATGTTATACCCCATGAAACATCTTCTAAACAAGGGTGTTGACGTCGAATGGACAACCCAGTGTCAACAAGCCTTTGACAATCTAAAGAAGGAGCTCTCGCGCCTTCCAATGGTGAAGCCACCACAAAGGGACAAGCCTTTCTTCATATACTTTGCCACCTCCGACACATCCATAGTAGCGTTGTTATGTCAGAAGCAGGATGACGGTTCTGAGATACCAATGTACTACCTAAGCCATGCACTAATAGCATACAAGGAAAAATACAATGAAGTGGAGAGGAATTGCCTAGCCCTGGTATTCACACTAAAAAAGTGGCAACATTACTTGCTCCGCAGCACAACCAACATCATTTGCAAAAGAAACATACTCTGGGCTATCACCAGCAACCTATATGAAAGTGGCAAGATAGCCCGATGGAAAGAAATAACCGCAAAGTTTGACCTATGCTATGTAAGTCAATCGTCGACAAAGGGTCAAGCCATAGCAACCCAACTTACAGCCTCACCAGTTGATGACCAACCAACCATAGATCCTGAGTTTCCAAAAAAATATGTTAGCAATGTCACCATCATCCCATTGCACTTTGAAGTGAGCTTACACTTCAACAGTGCCTCAACCACACAAGGAGGTAGCGCTGCTACCACAATCACATTCCCCTCTAGGGAAATACATTCATTCGCTTATTGATTTATGTTCCCTTACACCAACAATATGACAGAATATGAGGAGCTACTCAGAGACCTCTTAACTGCCCGTGCGCTACGTATACAACACCTGGCAATCCAGGGAGATTCCCAACTATTCGTGAATCAAATCACTGAAGTCTATGCCTACAAGGCTATGCACCTACAACCCTACTACGACCTAGCAAAAATCCTATTGAAGCAATCCATGACCACTGATGTGCAACACATGTCGCATAACGAGAACACCATAGCAAATGCCCTAGCTACCCTCGTGTTAAACATCCCATCGCATTCTTTGGAAAACCTGCCAACTACGATCATAGAATGTATCAAGCCCATCACTTATGTGGAACACATGGTCTTTATCAATGCTGCAGATACCATAGAATGGTACGATAACATTAAAGCTTATTTACAGCATGGTGAACCCCCAGGTGGATTGACATCGGCTCAGAGAGATGCAATCCGAAAGCGTGCTTGGAAATACGTACTCATGGGAAATGATGCCTTGTGCCAACGATCCTACGATGGGATATTGCTGGCATGCGTGGGTGGTGAGTAGGAACAAGAGGTAGTTAATGAGGTTCATGAAGGGCTGTGTAGTGGACACATAGCACCTAGGGCTATGGCTATGAAGATCACATGCCTAGGGTACTATTGGCCCTACAATGAACGTGATTTCCTGTTGAAAGTTGAGACATGCGACACATGCCAGAGATATGCAAATCTCATACACATAGCACCTACAGACCTGCACCCAACATAAATTATGTGGCCCTTCCAATGATGGGGACTAGACCTCATAGGGCCTATCACGCCTAAGTCCTCTGCAGGTCATAGCTTCATTGTCACTACCACAGAGTATTTTATTAAGTGGATGGAAGCTATTCCCCTGAGGAAAATGATGTCTCAACAAATATGCCCTTTCATCCTCGATAACATTATAACTAGGATTGGGCTCCCAATGACTATTGTGACTGACAATGGGCCATAGTTTAGCAATATGGAAACCTAAATATTTTGTAGCAATCTAGGCATTAAACAATCATTTTCTTCCCCTTATTATCCATAGGCGAATAGGTAGGCAGAGGCTACAAATAAGTCCATCATCAACTTGCTGAAGCGGATGCTTAACAATAGCAAGAGGCAGTGGCACGAGCAAATACTCTATGTCCTATGGGCCTACCAAATAACTTGCAGTTCTATGATGAGTAAGACCCCTTACAGTCTTATTTATGGATCTAAAGCTGTATTGCCTACTGAGTTGCAGGTACCCTCACTTTGGATGATCCTGTCCGACATCGTGAGTGAAGCCCAGAACAACGAATCACAGACCATCGACCTCGACTCAGTGGAGGAGGAACACCTACAGATGCTGAGACGAATCAAGCACTATCAGGACAAACAACAACAGAAGCACCATGTAGACCCGCATTGATGACTAGTACAGAAGGGAGACCTCATCCTCAAGGCCGTCTATGAGCATGTGAGTAAATTCTCATCCAACTAGGAAGGACCTTATGTGGTCACTAAAGCCTTCAAGAATGGAGCCTTCAAACTAGAAAACATGGATGGAAACAAGTTCGCCAACCTGGTGAACCATATGTACCTCAAGTCGTACTACATTTGAAGTGCAATGGCAACAAGAAGCACCATTCGCTATCACGATAAACTGGCAGTTGCACCAGGTAGCGTCTGTAATGACAATAAACTAGCACCATTGAGCAGTGTCCGCCATGATGTTAAATTGGAGGCAACCATCTGCTACAACATAAAACTAGCACTGTTATTTCACTATGACTATAAACTGGCATTGCACATTCGCTATGATGTAAAACTAGCATGTACTGTCTATTGGGACCTTAAACCAGCACAACAGTCTACTGAGACCTTAAACCAGCACACGGTCTACCAAGACCTTAAACTGGGTTTGTGTCACACTCTGAACAGGCACCACGACCAGATATACATCGAATGAAGGAGTGTTAGGCTAGCACACGGGTGGGACATTGCAGCTCTAGGATGTAGTCCTCAACGCAAGGAGAACGTGGTCTAGAGCATGCATGGTGCCACCACCTTCGGTGTCATGCTAACCCTTCAAAGACGTCGTATGATGTCACATGGGGCCTTCGAGCCTACCGTCGCCATGACCCACCACCCTGATGGTAGTTCATGGGCTCGTTCCCACTTATGGGCTGCTGACAGTATTTTGGCCTAGCCATAATATTGTTGCTCTTTAGTTCCCTGCCAAGGTTTCAGCTCACACAATGTTTAGCTATGTGGTAGTTGATCCCATAGCTGGATTAAGCACGCATTCCTTTGGTAGGGATTCTAGTGCATCCACGTCCACAATGGCTCTCGGCACCTTGGTGGGCCAGCTCCTCTACATCGGCATTACCAGGGCTACTGCTAGCCTTCCTACTTTGGGCATCTCACACCAGCAACAGTGCCTAAGAGTAACAACAATGCCAGTAGCCAACAAGACCTTGTCCTCACAAACGCATCTCACTATAGCAGCAAACGTTACAGCATCACGAAGCGAGTGCCTCGACTAACATGGCTACTTGAAAGTGTAGACTCCATCACGTGCATAACATAGCTTGCCATTTGGAAGGTTTTTGTAGGCAAGTCAAAACCCTCCATGGATGTAAAACAACTCATCCTACAGAGGGTACACTTACGTACGAGAGGTTGAAGAATAGTGCCAACCAAAGATGAAAATGTAAACGAGCCCCTCAGAGCACTCCAGCAAGGGACTCGACTAAACATCATCTTTGCTCTCTACCTTAACCTTCACAAAACCAATGCAACACTCTCAATCACAGCCAAGCGGCTTCTCAGAACTCACCAAGCAATAAATTTAGCATTTCTCCTGCTAAGGTGTTTCGTATTCTTTGCCGACGTCCATCAAGCCTGTTCTCCAGATGTCGACAAAGAGGGGCCAATGAAACACCCTAAAAATGAGGGGTCATCCTTGCTTCACCAGGCACTTGTAGTCTGCACAACACTGTGGTAGTTCATTAGGAGGAGAACGTTCTGAGTCCAGGTAGGCTAGTTCGGCAAATTTTCTACTTTAAGCATGGACAGGTTCTGTACCATCTATTGGCGACCATTTTGGACACGACCACCAATGAGTGTCCTCGATCAGGATTTAGGTGCCTGCTGGTCTCTAACAACACCAAGGCCCAGATACCTCCAAATAAACTTAGTACTTAATGTGAGTATGTGTGTGTGCTGTTGCGGCATGCGGTTGTGAGAAATGTAACGATTACATTGTATGTAAACTACAAATGACTTACTTTAAAGAGATTTAGCCAACTTTGCCAAGTACTATGAGTTGTTGAAAATTTCCTATTTTGTTCAACTGCCTAGTCTACGCGGTCCTTATAATACCTACTTGTAACAAATAAAATTTTGCAAAAACATTTGAGCACAACTCCACAATCTACTCGTAGTTTT
>MNCI01000459.1:90614-167577 GCA_015680685.1 Gnetum montanum | reverse complement strand
ACCTAACTTCTCTCCCAAGTAACTTGGCCAACCAATTGGAAGATTATTTGCCCAACAAGTTAGGAGGAAGTTATGTAGTTAGGGAGTTAGGAAGTTATACATGAAATTAGGAGAATTTTATGCTAACTTTAATATTTATATTAAATGTGATTAGTATTTATATTAAATGTAAGGTGATATTACAAATAAATATTTTAAATATCAATATTGCAAAAATTTTATGGGTAGTAACTTATATATAATAATGTTTTAAAATAATGTCTATGACTTGGGGTAATTAAAGGAAAATCTCTAAACCAAGGCTTTACACCATGAGTACTTCACACTATGGGTATATATCTATCTATATATATATGTATATATATGTTGGTTAATTTGGTTAATTTGTGATTATTTTAAACTTTTATTTAATGAACTGCAACCCCAGTTTACCAACATCGGCCCAAAATATCTCCTGAAACCTGTCTTGTTGTGCCTTTGTGTCTCTACTGCCTTATTTCGTGGACTGGTATACGACATCAGAGGCATCGGCATCGGGCAAGGATACTATTTTCGGATTGCAAGTTCCAGGGTGAGTAAACTTATGATTGCCATTTTTTAACCGCCTGGAAAGATTTTGAAATGCATTCTTTGAGAAAACCCAAGCCTGTTTGGCAAGGTTGGAGGTGGAACCCGAAACTGAAGATTTCACAACTGTCTTCCTTGTCCTCTGCCGCGACCGCGTGTTGTGTTGCTGCCGTCGTTGCAGCCCTCATCTCCCTCAAGTCACCCACAGCAACCCTCGGCCAGATCTAGACGTGGCCGAGGCCATGGCCCCATGCGCAACAGAGACCACTACCTTTCTTCTTCTGCTACCGCCGTTCATCCACCTGCCACGACCGTTGTCTCGTTTCGCCCGTCGCACGCCATCTATCCTCCACCGATGCGACCACCGACACGCAGTGGAGCAAGGCCCTGGTATTGACTCGCGCGGTGCAGAAATCAGTAGGGTTTGGTTACCCTACTTGCACGGAGGTTTTTGTATTTCTGTTTGCAGAGGCGGTGGCCAATGCTGCTTATGGTCCCCAAAAAAAATGAAATGTTGATGTCTGCTTCTCTCTTCTTCTTTTTTGAAAAAAGCTTCTCTGAATTACGCGGCATGGTGCTTAGCAATAGTATGAACCTTCATCCGGTGCAGATCATAATCAGAGGGCTCAGCACAGGGAACAGATCTCAGGCTCGCAGTTCTCTGGGAATTTTGATTTTCCGGAACGCGATGAATTTTGATTTTTGGAAACAGGAACAGTTTATGTTACCTTTAAAAATTTAAATGATAAATTTATAATCCAAAAGTAAGGTGGAACAAAGACTCTGGAACCCTTTCCATTAAAATATGAATTTTCCTGCTGAATTTGTGTTGCTGCAGAGGTTGCTTTCCGGAATAAAATGGATACAACACAAATTTTACTTAAGATGCCCTTTGATTTGTTATATCTTTATATCATATAAATGGTAAATTGGGCTTCTTCCATAATCCCACTATGTATAGGAACACATTTTTTTAAAAAAAATGCTACTTATTCTTTTTCCTCTTAAACCCAAATTTTGGCCACTTCTCCAAGAACTTTTAACCAATTTAACCTTACTAGCCTACTCCATGAAATGGCCAAATGTGCCAACACCATCCTGCTCACCCACCAAAGTAGCATAAATAGCTGGCAGCCTTCTCAGAAATAGTGTGTAGAATCGACAGCAGCATTCTGGATGTGCATGAAATAGTTCGAAAAGTTTTCTATGTCACAAAGTCTAATACGCTACGCTATGCTATGTAGCGTAGCAAGCTCTAGAAGATGATGGCAGAACAAAGTGCTATGCTACGCATAGCGTAGCATGGAAACGACTTCATTACCCACTCCCCTCGCCCAATTTTGAGTTCTGCAGTGACATTCTTTTTCGTCAGGAAGTTGCAGACCATGTCTGCTACTATGCTATGCTTAGCTACATGGCGTAGCAAGGCGTAGCAATCTTGTAAAAGAGACAGAAGGTGGTTTGAAAGTTGGAGTCAACGGAGTTCCTAAGACTTGCATCATAGGAGACAAGGTTTGTAAAACAACAAAGATTTCACAACTAAGGCAAGTTGCTATGCTATGCTACGCTACATAGCATAGCAAGCATGGGACATATAGCAGGACGTGCCATAAAGTGGTATGCTACGCCAAACATGCCATGTCACAAAGCACAGCAAGGCATACAGGTGGATGTATGACATCAATGCACTGCACCTAATCGAACCATTGGCAAACACCTCAAAATGCTGATGGCACAATTACAGTGTAGTAGGATTACAGTTATTGCATACAAGATTGCATCGCAATGGTCTTGTAGGTCCAATGGTCACAAACAACAAGAGTGGCACCAGCAAGACGACCAAGGCCTGAGGCACGTAACATTCAAACCACCCCTTTTGCATGCCCTCGATCCTATAAATATCCCAGAAAATAGCATGCAAGAGCCCCCACAATTTTAAAGAGTCCAAAATTTTTAAAAGTTGATAATTTCAAAAGAGTTGGCATCTTTCTTAAAGCAAACAGCTTCCAAGTGGTGGGAACTTTGAAATTCTAAAACAAAGATTTCCCCTCTCTCCAGCATTGTAATATCAAAGTCACTTGTCTAATACTATAAACAGTGAGTCTCTCTCAGCTACTACGAGGTCCCTGTCTCTGTTCTACCACCTTGGTAGAACCCCATACTACTTGTACAAAAGTCTGTGCCCAAGTGCATAGCTCTCTTTGCTTGGCACTCTTTGGTTACCCTCGGGATTTCTACACTCCGTCATGCCATGCAGCTGATTGTATCCACCCTGACCAAGCGAGTTTGTAGCTTCGGAGTGGTGCATGTTTCTAACCACATTTTACTTTTTCTCTCATTTTTGTCTCATTTTTGCATTATTTTCTATCTTATTCACCTTTAAGCATTACTTCATATTACTGTTGCATTTTTACAGTTTCTCCCCCGCTTCATTTTCCCTTAAGTATTATCTTGTATTTCGCATTATTTATGTTGAAAAAGGCTATATTAACACTGATGTAAGTCCTTGTCTGATCGACTAGATCATTCAGGGTACCCTATGTCCACATGCATCTAGCACGGCCCTCCCGCAGATACGGGATTGGAACTATCATGCCCACCAACCTTGGTGTTCTTCCAGCCATTGACGTTTTTGATCGCTACACACATGACCTTGATTTACAAGATTTTGTGAGTTTGGCCTACTATGTTGAGTTTTTGTTTCATTTCCATTACCTATTATCATCTTCTCAAATACAACCCCATAGCCTTATTATAACCTTCCTTTCCTTAAATGCCAATGCTAACTAATGTTTGACACTAATGCATTATGGCCATATGACATCCCTTTATCATGCTCCACCCACAAGTCTGTTGAATGTAACACATTTTGTTTAACTAAAAAACCATTAAGGCTATTAAGCATAACACATCTCATTTGACTAGAAAACCATAAATTCCATTGGATGTAACACATCTCATTTAACAAGAAAACAAAATCAAACTAGCCTTGGTAGAGAAACCAAATGAAGTTTTCACTCCATAATAAAAAAATGGAAAGCAAATTGTTGAGAAGCTGGAATAGTCCATAAAGACCAAAAGTTCTAGTCAACGGCTTTGAATAGGCAAGGGGAGGAGCCTAAACACTAAGGAAATCATGGAGTGAGGTAATGATTCCTCAAACAAATTTGCCAAGTAAGCCACACATCAAAACATGAAGTTCCAAAAGTATTGATTAACCAACATGTCATTACCACACTGTAGTCATGATGTCGATATAAGGCATGCATTTTTAGCCTTTATAACCATTTTCTGACAACTTCATTACCATTACCTTATCAAGAACTTACCCCATCATTGCAAGCACTCTTTAGCATGGTTTGACATGACTGAATCAAGTGCAAAGAGGGAACATCAGTGATGGACTTGCAGTGTTGTTTTTATATTCTATGCCAGTGCCTATTGAGTCCATCCTCCCAATACTAATAAAGAGAGGTCAATGAAACACCATAAAAAATTCATGTTGTAACCTTTTTTCTTTATGTAACCCTTACACCATAAGACCTGAGGTTGAAATTTCATTGTAAAATGTAAATAGTGTAACCCATGACATGCAATCTCACATAATTTATACTTTTGCAACTAAAAAATGCCTCATAAGTTCTTAAAGCCTCATTCCCAAAGTGAGAAAAGCTATATAATGCCTATGTTTTGGCTTGGAAGGGGGGATAGTTAAAAATTCCTTTTGGGATGCCAAAATTGGAATTTTAATGGGTATTATTAGGGGTATAAAATTATCCATGTTGGAGGCACCTATTGGAGGGTATAACCTACCTTTGCCTAATGTTGGGGGGTGTGACATCAACCATGTTGAATGTGGGGGGTATAACTCTTATCCTTTAAGCATTTCCTCTTATCCCCTAATAGTGTTGCACCTCTCCCCAAGAATTGGTCCAACATATCCCAAAATTTTAGCATTTCTTCAACTCCAACATTGATTCTACATGCCAACATTACTGTTGGAATACCCAACATGGGTGGAAGAAGCTAGCAAGAGTGAAACTCTAGTTTACTATTTTTAGTAAATGGAATGGATTTAATGCCATGGGAATATACCACTTACCATACATAGTAACCCTACTATATTTGAACATCCAAAAGACCTGTAAATAGCAAAAATATATTAGCAATTTGGTAGAAAATTCATAGCAAACTTCATGACCTTAAAAACCTAGAAAACCCAACCACCAAAATCATGAAATGGTTTTAAACTATTTCATTTTCAAGAATACTTATAAATTGGAGAGCTCTTGTAATCTTGTAAATACATAGCTTCTTAGATCATCCTAACATGGAATCCCTATAGTCATTGTGATCCATAATTATTTCCTTTTGGTATTATGTGAATTTCATAGCAATGTTGACCATCTTGGGCTTGATATTTCTTGCATTACTTCTCTTGGCACTACAAAGGCCCCCACACATATCACCTCCATTGCACCACCAGCATTGTAGATCTAATGCAAATATTTATGAAGAACTAAAAGAATTAGGAGTTAATGAACCTCTAAATCATGGAGCTGGTTGTAGTATTTTCAATGGACTATGAACCGCCTTGCTACTCCAAGTACATATTATAGACATTTCTTGAGCTTTTGTTATTTATTTAAAATCAAGTTTATGGTTTTGTTTGTGTGGAAGCCTTATTCATTTGTCTCATTTCTATGCATTTATTTTCCAAATCTATATTCAAATTTTAATTTTTGTTACCTTTCCCTCCCTAAGTCCTTGGGTGATTTACCTAATCATCCACAAAACCTTGGATCCTATTTTTTTCGTGGAGGCACTTGGGATTTTGGATTAAATCTATTTCACTAGAATTTTCAAACTTCTAGCAATCGAGATTTTCATTCATGACAAGTAAGTTGAAGAAATTAGGTGTATTGACAACCCTTGACCTCTATGATCCTTTTCAAGGATCTTATGATACTTAATTGGTTCAAGGAGAGGCTAGAATTATCTTGATTTTCTATGTGACCATAGAACCCTTATTTATTTTGGGATCCTAAATAATGTATTAAAAGCTACCCTTCTATCATTCCAAAGAAACATAAAACCATTCCATTGTTAAAAAGGTTCAAATCTATTGAAATTAATTTTTTTTTCATTGAAAATGAACTTTGAAATCAAAAGTTATGGATGTTTTATGTTTACAAAACTACATGATTTTGAAGACTTCTATAGAGGTCACACATCCAAGTACTACTTAAGGATAAGCATGCTTAATTATGGAAGTTTTAATCTTATTGTTACCAAGATGGAAAATTTTATTTTTGAAAATTATTTCTATTCATTCTTATTTTAAATTAATGGCTCAAAAATGAAAATTTTAAATTTTCTGTTAGTTGAAATTTTTTTTAAAATTTCCATCAATTGATAAGAGTTTCTTCAATGCACAAAATGTAGAGAGAGCAGTAGCAATGGCCATGGTGGCATGTTGATGGTGGTCTCTTAATGGCATTAGTAGCTTAGGAAAAAGTAGATCAATGTTGGTGGTACAGGAATTTTTTGCACAACAATTTCTTAGCCAGCATGACCTGTTCATAGGTAGCATGTGGCCTACATAGGGGCCAGTGCAAAAGGCTGCACTACATGCATCTCTAACAAAGGCTTTTGGTACTAGAAGGAACTAGAATGGGCCATTATGGATGGCATTGTTGATGCCCATGAAGCATCAAAATGAGCCATTATAGAAAATGCTCTCAGTTCTTGTGGTGCACTAGAATGGACTATTATGGATGGTGTCATTGGTGCCTACAAAGTGTTAGAATAGGCCATAACAAGCAATGTCTTTGATGCCCATAGAGCATCAAAGTGAGTCATTATTGGTAGTGTTGTTAGTGCCCATAGAGCACTGGAACATGCCATTATGGATGACATAATTAGTGTCCATGGAGCATTGGAACAAGTCATTATGAGCAGTGTTGTTGATGCTTGCACAACATTGGAACAAGATATTATGAATGATGGAAATAGTGCTTGTGGAATGCTTAAATGGATTATTATAGGTGGTGATATCAATGCCTATGAAGCATCAGAATGGACCATTATGGATATCACCATCAAGGCTCATGGAGCATTGAAACAAGCCATTGTGAATGGCATTGTCGATGCTCATAGAATGCTAGAATGGGTCATTCTAGATGGCACTATTGGTGCACAAGAAGTACCAAAATAGGCCATTATGGATGGTGCCATTAATTCCCATGAAGCACCAGAATAGACCATTATTGATGGATGTCATAGTGTAGGGTGGTGTAGTCAATGGTAGTGGTGGCACATGGCATGATAGAGGTAATGGGTGGTTGTTGTTTAGGCAGCATGGTGGTAGGGTTCATGGTGATACTTAGAAGGTGGCACATAGTGGTTAGTCATTAGGGAATTATGGCATCACAAGGTGCTATGGTTACAAAATGATAGCCTGAGGTAGTAGGTTGGTGTCACATCAATAGGTTAGGATATCCATTAACATAGCTAGCACCATTGTCGACGGACATGCCCATCCCAGGGCTGTGGCATGGAATGACAGCATAAAAAAAACACTAGAGTTTAGGGTCAAACCCACAACTTACCATTCAAATTTTAAAAAAATAAATTAAAATTTAAAATATATAAAATAAAATATACACCTTTTTAATTTTAAAACTACACGTAACCTAAGAAATTCCATATCTCCTAAACCATAAGTTAAATTTTGACGAAATTAGTACTATTGGAATTGTCTCAAAGAGCACTACTCATCTAGCTAGAGATAGCACTATTTTGGTTGACCTATTAATTAAAAAATCATGAAAAGTAACAATTAGATTCATTTAATTATTAATTAACTTAACTTAATACTTTATCTTTTCTCTTGCTAAGGTTCTTACTATTCTTTTATAAATACATAAGAGAAGAAGTCTTTGCCTATCATAACATAGCATCAATAGAAGATAGAAGGATTCCTCTCAAAGATTGGAAAATTCATACAAGAGACATTAAATATTTCAACTATTGACATTGTGACCACAAAGCATCTTTGTCAAGCTTCTTCTCTAGCTCCTTTATGTAGCTCCAAATCAATGTACATTCTTTTTCATCAAAATAATGTTGTTACTACTTCCAATTATGATTGTGTATGTAATTTACTTGGAAAGGAGAGGTTTCATTACCTTACAACTCCATGATTTTTTTAATTACTTGTCTTCCCTATTTTTAAACCATCATATTGTGAAGCCTTAATAATTCAATATTGTAATATTTATCTTAAAAATAAAAGCTCCTATTTCCAACTATTTTTTGGGTTGATAAAGGTTATTCCATCCAATATTCGAATAGCTTTAGGTTTTATTCCATCCGATATTCAAATAGCATTAGGTTTATACTTACGGGAGGATCCTCTAATTCCATTAGCTTTCTCTCAATTTTAATTATTTTGCCAAGAAAAATTATCTTATTATCTTTGTAATTTTACAATCCACAAAAGTCAATTTCTTCATGTTTATTTTATTAATGAAATTGACTTTGAGGTTTTCCAATTCATTAATAGAAAGATCTTATGGCATCAATACTAGACTCATGTTAGTGTCTATTTCATTTATATCATCCATGGTGCCAAAACTAATAGAGTTTATGATTGGTCATTATTTGCTTTTCTACCTTGTACAATGCCATGAATGGAGTTGATGCTACACAAAAAAAAATCCCAAAAAACCTTATGCCATATGTTGTATTTCCTTTATCATGTCTTTAATCTTAAGTTACAACCCTTTAACCAAACTTTTTAGTCATTACAATCCTAGTTCACATTCCAAATTTTTTGAAGAGGATAGAGTTGTAAAGAGTTAGATCAAGAATGCAAGGGATCAAATGTATTTGCAACATACTAAAAATTCAAAGGGAAATAAAAAGGTATTTTTATGTATTTATACATTTTATATTTCTATTATTACTTATGTTTCTTGATGTATTTATTAAAGGTGCAATCTAGGTTGTAGAACGAACAAATCCAAAGTGGACATACTGGAGGTGCATAAATTGAAGCTATTCAAGGTGCTTCATCATTTGGAAAGGTTCAATTCAGAGCACAAATTGAACTTACTAGCTCTAAGGTTTGTGTGTGTGTGTGTGTGTATATATATAATATCCCACTTTATTATTGTAGCAACCAAAAACGTTGGTGGCTGGAACACCAAGAGGTTGTCAGGTGAACAGTTAAACCCTGAATCCATGCGAGGGCCATGCTGGAGAAAAAATGGAAGCAGGGTGCCTTGAATAATCTGGTCAATTAGACATGGACTTAATTAGTGTATCTTAACCTTACATAAATGTTTGTTCCAGAAGCGAGACACGTGAGATAAACCGATGATCAATAAATGCAAGATGGTGAGAATAATGCAAAATAACAATTATAACGAGGAAACAACAAGAAAAACTTGGGTGAGAGAATGCACCACCCAAAGGTCACAAATTTGGTTTTTAGCCTTGTTCTAAAGGTGTACAAAAGGTTTTGCAATGCCAAAGAGACACTGCTTACACTGAGTGGTATAGTCACAGTTCTTCTACTTGCCGATCTATTTGCTAAGATGTCAAAATGATTGACTCAAAAAGGGATGTTCAAAGTTGACCAAAGAGCTCAAAGGTAACTAGAACACTCAAGAAAAATGCCCACTATGCTTCCTAAAAGCCAACATAAGAGCCAACTACACATGAAAAGCCAACCAAGCCAACTACTCTTGCACACGTAAAAAATCCAACCCTTTGAGTATTGTTTGCTAGGGTATTTATAGGTCCATGAGTAGGAGAGAAAATTGGTCTAGATGCCACATGTCTTGGACCCCACAAGATGCTAACAGGTCTATACCATGTAGGTGTGTGAAGCTGGATGTGAACTTTGTTAAACTGTGACCATACCATCGAAACTGCATGTGCTGAGATCCAATGTGCTAACAATGTAAGAAAAATGGAGCCTATGCTCTAGAACTACATCTTCCCTATTCTTGCAAGTGGGGTTAAGCATAGGAACAATGTTTTTGGAGCCAACTAAGGGGATGCGAAGTGGAGTAAAACTGCTGATCTTGCTAAGGAGATGTCAGAGGGAGGAAAATTTCTATCAACAAGTTCTAGAGCTACCTGAAGATGTCTTGATGCTTCCATACTAGTATTGTATTTACTCATGTTGTTGAACACATTGGTGTAGCATAAGTAGTTGCTTGCCTGCTACGCTGTGCTACACTACGTAGCGTAGCATAGTGTAGCCACTGGTCTTAACTGAAATTTGTGTTGGAACTTAAAAGCATTCATTTAAGGCTTAGTGATGCTAATAACTACAACTTTTTTCCTTCATGCTAGAGAGATTTTGAACTCACTGAACTCATGTTTGAAATGCTTTTTCTACTTTTGCATCATTGCTATGTTGTGATATGCTATGTAGCATAGCATGACATAACAGCCAGCATATCTTTCTTTTTTGTTCAATCTGCCATTTTCTAGCAAGGAATTTTGCTCGAGGTGCAAGGGCTAAGCGAGGAAACTATTTTTGGAGGCCAAGGTGTTGCCAAGTGAAATTTTCTAGTTAGAATAACTTAGCAAGATGGGCCTTTCTTCTTTGCCTTTGCTACACTATGCTATGCTACATAGCATACCCTCTTGCATTGATGACATTTTTTACAATCATTCTATCACTTAGCACATGGTTGCTTGAGCAGCTATTTTTCAAAGCTTTCTATGCTACATAGCGTAGCAGACTTCCTTACTAGAAAAATTACCAATCTATTTTGCTCATCCCAAACACTTTTGGCAAATCCCATCATAGTTTCTAGGTAGATTGTCAGCCAAGTTAATTGTCCAATTGGGCAAGTCGGAGAGTCCATCGGACCTATTAGCCCTTGAGATAGAAAACTTGCCAGACTGGATAGTTCAACTTTAGCACCTACATTTTCCTGTTGAACTTTCATAATGCTGCACTTGTGGAAGTCCTTTTCTAAATTCCAAGACCTTGTTGAAGCATGAGGGTCTTAAAAGTTTATGGTGTTTCACTAGCCCCTCTTTGTTAATGTTTGGAGGATCCACCCAATAGATGTTGATAAAGAATATGAAACACCATGGAGGATAAGTTGCTAACATCGCTCTCTAGTGGTTGCTCAGATGTTGCTTTGGAAGTAACAGGATAGTTATGTAGGAGGGAGGGGAAAGGGTGAACATGAGGGGACAGTTTCAGGCAAAGGAAAGATGAAATGTAGCATGGTCCCTCGTTGGAGTGCTTGTGAGGGAATCAACATGTGTGAACATATTTCTTTTGTTGGCTTCTAGCCTCTCATCAGAACACTTAGATAGGATCATTGTAAAATAGCTAGTGTGCCATTTGCTTTGGGCACACACTCTTTTTCTTTTTATTTTTCAAGCTCTCTTTTTTTCTGGAGCTCTATTACTCTTTTGTGCTTTTCTTTTGATGTTTAGCCGTGTTCATTTGCAAACAACCTTGTTATTGCAGGATAGGTGTTTCCTCCCCATGATGAGTTGTGTTACATCCATGTGGTATTTTGACCTACCTACAAATTCTTCCCATGTGGCGATTTGTGTTACGTGCATCATGGACTTTGCAGTTGAGAATATGGGAGGGCTTTACACATGTCAAAAAAAGCTGGTAAAGGGGATGTGAAAAGGGAAACTATGGGTGTGAGAAATGAGATGACAAAGGTTTAAAAGGAAGGGTAGAATGTGCACTCCCAAGTAGCTAAGCTAGTCAGAGTGGTCACCTTGGAACGATGTGGTGTCTTATCCTCCTGGTGAAACGCATCTCTAACTGATGCCATCTCGATCCATATCTTGCAAATGCAATAGAAAGAAGACCAAAGAAATGTAACCATAAAATGCAGTTATGAAAAGGTCTTACTTACTATAGACATCATTAAAGTGATAGGCATTGTTGTTGAGGCATGTGATGTCTAAAGAAGGAAGGCCAACAGTAGTTCTAGTAGCGGTAGGCTGAAGGGGTAGGCACCAAGATGGCTAGGAGTTGCGGCAATGCGAGTGCTTAGGAGTCCCCACCCAAGGAAAACATCATGCAGTTTAGTTGTAAGGTGTGAGGCCTAATAGCTTAATGTCTTTTGATCTTGGGTGATGGCGGGGGCTGAAGGACAATGACCTTATGGCTGGGCCACAATAATGCTGGGACTCCAACAATAAGTGATGACAATAGAAGCTACTGCTAGAGCAACAGGTTGTGGTACCAGTAGCTTCGGAAGGTTAACAAGATGTTAGATGACATCTATGCAGGATTAGCAAGATTCCAGGGGTAGAGGATGCTTTCTTTTCATCATGAACTATGTTCTAGAACTGCAATGCGGCACCCCATGCTGGCACTAGGCACGCTTGCTTGTTTGAATGGTCATGGATGCAAGTCAGGAACATTTTGCTGCAAACCCAATTTAAGGTACTAGTAGACCATCTGATGTACTGGTTTAAGGTCCTAACAGACTATTTTGTTAGTGTAAGGTCCCAGCAGATTGCTATGCTAGTTTAAAGTCCTAGCAAACTGTTGTGCTAGTTTATCATCGTAGCAGATGGTGGATGGCCCAGTTTGAGGTCATAGCATACTTTGTATGCCATTTTAACATCATAGCAGACATTTTGTGCTAGTTTGTAGTCATGGTAGACTATCTGTGTCAGTTTATAGTCATGGAAGACTATGGATGCCGGTTTATAGTCATAGCAGACTATGGATGCCAGTTTATAGTCATAGCGAACTATGGATGCTTACCTTGCTTCTGCATTAGACGTAGTACAACTTCAAGTATAAGTGGTTCATAGGATTTGTAAACTCTCTGCCATCCATGTCTATTAGCTTGAAGGATCCATTCTCATAGGCTTTTGTGAGGATAAATGGACCTTCCCAATTTGCCAAAAACTTGTCTACATATTCAAGCATAGATTTGAGGACTAGGTACCTCTTTTTAATTGGTTGTCGATGTAGGTCTACATGATGCTTTTTTCGGTGCATGTCTTGATACCATTTGATGCAACCCAGTGTCTATGCATGTTCTTTCTCTATTGAGTCAAGTTCAATGATCCTTGAATCGTTGTTCTGGGCTTCATTTACAATGCTTGAAAGGATCATCCATAGTGATGGTATCTGCAATTCAAGGGGTAACATTGCTTCAGATCCGTAGACTAGGGTATAGGTGGTCTTACTTGTATCTGTCCTACACATTGTACAGTAGGCCCAAAGCACATAGAGGATTTGCTCATGCCATTGCCTCTTGCTGTTGCTAAGCATTTTTTTAAGCTAGTTTATGATGGCCTTGTTCGTTGCTTCTACCTGACTGTTAGCTTGCATGTAATATGGTGATCAAAAAGATTTCTTAATGCCAAGGTTTCTACAAAAGGTTCTAGTTTCCGGACCACTAAACTGTGGCCCATTTTCCATCACAATAGTCATAGGAAGACCAAACCTCATTATAATGTTGTCCAAGATAAAGTGGCAAACCTATTGAGATGTAGTTTTCCTAAGGGGAATAGCCTTTGCCCACTTTGTAAAGTACTCAGTTGCAATAATGATGAAGCTATGCCCTGCGGAAGACTTAGGTGTTATGGGTCCTATGATATCTAGTTCCCATTGTTGGAATGGCCACATGATCTGTGTAGGGTGCAACTCAGTAGGTGACACGTGTATAAGGTTTACGTGATGTTGGCACATGTAACACGTTTTGAATTTAGCAAAGCAATCTCGTTCCATGCAAGGCCAATAATACCCTAGGCATATGATCTTAGCTACCATGGCCCTAGGAGCTATGTGTCCTCCACATAGTCCTTCATGGACCTTACTAAAAAAATTTTGTGCTTCCTCACCACCAACACAAGTTAACAGTATTCCATCAAAGGAGCGCTTACATAAGGTACTATCTCCTACGAGGATATACTGTCATGCTCGCTTTCGGATTGCATCCCTTTGGGTGGATGTCAAGCCATGTAGGTGTTCACCATGCTACAGATAAGCTTTCATGTTAGCGTATTACTCTTGGGTGTTGGTAGCACTTATAGAGGCCACATGCACTACTTGCGTGATAGGGTCTATGCATTCCATTATTGAAGTAGGTAAAGTTGCAAATAGGTGTGAGGGCACATTTAATGCTAACATAGCTAAGGCATTGACTACGATGTTTTCACTGCATCACACATGCTAGATGTCTTTCATGATGAACGAATTCAACAAGTTTTTGGCCAAATCACAGTAAGGCTGTAAGTGCAAAGTTTTATAGGCATAGACTTTAGTGATTTGATCTACGATAAGTTGAAAATCGCCTCGGACTGCTAGATGTCAGATCTTTAATTGTTGGGCTACTAAGAGCCTCCTAATAATTCCTTCGTACTTAGTTATATTATTTGTATGAAGGAACATGATGTGGTAAGCAAAAGGTTGCATGTCCCCCAAGGGGAATGCAATGACAGTAGTAGCACTACCACCTCGCATGGTTGAGGTGCTGTCGAAATGCAAAGTAGCCTCAAAACGCAATGGTACAAGGTTGACACTGCTAACATGTTCATCAAGGAATTTGAGTTCTATGGTCACCTGATCATCAACGGGTGAGGTTGCAAGCTGTGTAGCTATCGCTTGTCCTTCGGTTGACGATTGGGCTACATAGTGTAAATCAAATTTCACTGTTATCGCTTTCCATCAGCCTATTCTGCTACTTTCATATAAGTTTTTTTTTATAGCATGAAGTACGTTGCTTTTGCATATAATGTTCACTTGACTATGGAATAGGTAGTGTCTCCACTTTTTTAGCATGAACACTAAAGCAAGAAAATTCCTTTTCACTTCATTGTATTTGACTTCATATGCTATTAATGCATGACTCAAGTAATAGACTGATATTTCAGAGCGTTCTTCTCTTTTTTGGCATAACAGCACTGTGATAGATGTGTTCGAGGTGCCAAGGTAAATATAGAAAGGCTTATCCCTCTATGGTGGGTAAATAGTTTGGAGATGTAAAAGCTCTTTCTTCAAATCATTGAAGGCTTATTGACACTGTGTTGTCCACTCAAAGTTAATTCCCTTCTTTAGTAAGTGTTGCATGGGGTGTAACTTGTCATTCAACCTTGCTATAAACCTTCTAATGAACTATATTCTATGATGTAACCCACACAATTCTTTAAGGTTAGTTGGGGTGCTAGGTTAATGATGGCCTTAACTTTGTCAGGGTCCACTCGTATTCCAACCTCTAATACTACAAACCCTAGCATGCATCCAATTTTTACATTGAAAACACATTTCTTTGGGTTAAGATGCAAATCATGCCTATGAAAATGCTTCATGAGTACATATAGATTAGTGGGATGATTAATAGCTATCTTAGACTTGACCGCTATGTCATCCACATAGTCATTGAGTCTTTTTAGAAGGTAGTCGTTGAATATGTAGGTCATGGCTCATTAATAGGTTGCTTCGGCATTCTTTAGACCAAAGGGCATCATAGTGTAACAAAAGGTACCCCAAGGGGTCATAAATGTAGTTGTCAACTGATGCTCTAGATTTATACAAATTTGATTGTAACCCGAGAACCCATCCATGAAGGATAGTAAAGCATGACCAATCGTAGTGTCGATAAGTTGATCGATACTTGGTAATGGGAAGTCATCTTTAATCATTGCTTTGTTTAGATCCTGGAAGTCTATACAAATTTGTATTTCCCCCATTTTCTTAGAGACTACAACGATGTTTGACACCCATTCTAAGTAATCAACCGCATGAATGAACCATGTTTGGTATAGCTTGGTAATTTCATCATGTACAGCTAGTGCTATTTCTGGTTTAATTTTTCAACCCTTTTGTTTAACCGATTTGACATGTGGGTCCAATACAATGTTATGTTGTATTAGCCATGGGTCTATGTCTGACATGTCATTTTAAGACCATGTGAATACTTTGATATTATCTTGAAGAACTTTGGATACATCCTTTTGCATTTGTTGATCTAGGAGGGAACTTAGTTTTAGTGTTTTTATTTTCCCCCTAGATGTCGTTATTGGTGCTTTGATGAGAAGGTCCTCAATCACATCCCTGGCCTCTAAGTCTAAGGATTGGACCAAATGTTTTTCCTAATCTAGGGATGTTTCTAGGAATGCTACAGTGTTACCAGTAGATGAATCCTAGTCTATCGACTCTAAGTTTAGATATCTTGCAAGCTTACCATGAGGACCTATTAAGGTTAAAAGTGAGTGTAGATCATGCTGCATGGCCATCTTGTTCAACCTACCATAGTAAGAAGAAGCCTAGTCAAGTGATACCTATTTGTAGCTTATGGTGCCTAATAGTAAATATTTTCACAGCAATAATGAAACATGTAATGATTGTCAAATGTTTGACCAAGTTCATAAGTTACAAGTTTAAGGTCTTGGTAGACCGCGAGTGGGTTCAAACATGTAATTAACTCTACCAGTTTGAGGTCATGGTGGACCGTTAACAACTTGTAAAGGTAAAGTTACTAGTTTAAGGTCTTTGTAGACCGTTAATAGGTTGGTGTTGTAGAGGTTACTAGTTTAAGGCCTTTGTGGACCACTAACGAGTAGGCTTCATAAAATGTCAGTAGTTTACAATCTTTATGGACCATGGACGAGTAGGCTTTGTGAAATGTCACTAGTTTAAGGTCTTTGCAAACCGTGGATGAGTAGGTTTCATACATGTAGGTTGCTAATTTAAGGTGGGGTGAAATTTTCGATTAGGCCCACCTATTCTCAAACAAGAATGCTACGCTATCAAAATTTTATGACACGAAAGTACTATGCTATATGGGGCATTCCACATTACTTGGTGTGTGAAAATGGCAAGTTCTTTTCACCGTGTTGACTATAAATAGGGGTTTACCCTTGGTAAAATTATCATTTTCATTATTAGAGAGTAGATCCCACATCCAGAGTGTAGTGTAATCATGCCAAGAGAAAGTAAAGCAACGTAGCATAGTAACCAATAGCATTTCCAAGTGAAGCAATGGAACCTAAAGGCAAACATAAGCACTGAGGGCTCGCTAAGGTGGATGAAGTCAAGGACACTTTGGGGTGCCTAACTTAGGTGTGCGTTGAAGTGTGGGAGGAGGCTCCATCTGCTCAGTAAGTTGTTACACTACCTTTGTTTTTCATACTTCTACAATCATTATTGTTGAAATCTGCATCCTTTGCCACTCATTTTGGTTGTCGTTTTGGCTGCTATGCTACCACTATTGCTGGTTGGCCATAGTAGCTGTATGGATGCTACACCATAGCTACCTACGATATTACCTTGTCCGCCATTGCTATGACTGCCTTGTCATGAGGGTTTGGAAAAGTCTGGATAGCCTAGTACATGGCTAGTATAGTGTACCGTCCTTAGGAGGGTTTGGTCATCTGTGTGATTTGACAAATGTGACATGTGTTTATCATAGTATAACGTGAATTATTTTTTATAGCTGATGTATGGTTGGGACGGCTATAGCACAGTGAACCCTTACTTGTCTATACTTTGTAATGTTTTTATTACAGTCCGCCAGTACATCGTAAGGTTTTTTTTAGGTTCGTCACATTGCTACGCTGTTGATTTTGCAATATTGGTGCATTTCTAAATTTCTTATTTTTTTAAAAAAAAAATTTTGGGACTGCGAAATCATGCTATGCTACATGCAATGAAAATACTATGTTATGCTATATGTAATCAGAGGGTTATTCTATGCTACGTGTAAAATTTTCTCATACATAGTGCTAACACCTGATGCTTCATTATGCAGGGTCATGTTAAAGCCCATCCTGATTGTCCTGGAGATTGTAGGAGTCATTTGCTGCCTTAGCACAATAGTGGCTAATGTCTCTCCTTCTCATGCACGTGTGGAGTGGCAAGTGGTCTGGTTCCAAGAGGGTGCATGTGAATTTCTATAGTTCCTCCTCCAACACTTTAGTGTGATCGTTTGGTCACACTTGTCGATGAAGACAGTAGCCACAATCACAGAAATCCTATTGCCTAGGGAAAATCAGGGTATTCTAAAATTTTTGACTGATGGATCAATCAAGGGCTAGCAGGCAAAGAATTTCAACCAGCATCTAAAAATCTTGAGACACTTAAGTTGGATTTGGGAAATGCTTGAGTATAAGTTCTATCACTTATACAACACATTGTTTGTTTCTGGTAGATGAGTTCTACAAAGGTATTTTGTTATGTAATCCATGCTACGCTAGACATAGGTATTAATAGTATATATATGCATTTTCTATATGTTTCTAGGTTTTTTATTGGCAAAAGTGATCTCGATGATGACATAGACGCCTTGGATTTGGTAGAGATGGCCCTGTGGGAGTTTTCCTCCACTAGGAATGTGCTCGATGGCATAATAGGAAAATTTGGATGAAACTTCAAAACCTATCCAACTAAGTATTCCCAATTTTATGGGAAGTGTAAAGAAGTTGGTTGGTTGGATAGGTAGTGGGCATCCATCAGGCCGCTCACTGTTGAAGACGTGTTGGTGGATCTCCCATCATTTCCCATGTTGTTTAAACCTAGTATGCTAAAGTTTGAATTCACTATTACATGTTTGAGTGATGTTTACCTTTTTCTAACCCTCTCTCTCTCTTTGTTTTTTTTTGTGAACTTTTTTAGTGGTAAAGAAATCCCAAGAGGTGACTGTGATCACCTTTGGGTGCAATGAAACCAATCTCCTTTTCATGTACGGGGAGGTGGAGGAGACCTAGTGTTAGTTCTGCAATGGGGCCCCAACCATGATTTTCCATAACCTTTAGGAGGTTGGGCTTATGAACTTATTTTGGGTGTTAACCCAAGTGTCCCGCCTATCCACAAGAATGAATTCTGGGTACTACAAGATTGTAGCCAAATTTTCAAACCATGGATCTGCCAAGTCTTCCGTACCACCCAATCTCAGGACCCCCCGAAAGCTATCAAGGAATTATTTTCAATGATAACTAGGGATCAGGTGGCATGCAAATTTTGGCCCAAGGACAACGTGAGAGAGGCATCCCCCACTACTACTAGCAGTGTGACAAGGGGTGAATGCCTCATTGTAGAGACTGTGACAACCAAGTTGTATCACAAGAGGTCTCTTCCAGCTAAAGAACCTCTCTGTATAGATGAAGGAAGAGGAAAGAAGTTGTGATTCAAACTTTACAGAGTGAAGCCTCCAATTGGTAAGTGTTTTTGTTTTGTTTATTTGCTAACATTCGCTATGCTATGTTACGCTAGGTAGCGTAGCACAATGTAGCATGTGCTTCAAGTTAGTGTAATTTTCTTATGGTGACTATACTTTATTAGCTGAGGAAGAAGAAGAAGAAGAAGAAGAAGAAGTGATGGCCCCTACAATAGGGGCAACTAGAAAAAATGAGGAGGCTTTAGCTACAGAGGAGAGGGCCCCTACCAATGAAGAAGGGGCTCCTACTACAGAAGAAAGGGCTTCGAATGGTGAGGAGGTGGTCTCCACAGATGAAGAGAAGGCCTCGACCAATGAAGAAAGGAACCCAGCCAATTATGAAGGGGCTCCTAGGAACCAGGACAAGGCCCTTGTTGATGACACTTTTCTAGAGATTAGCTTAGTGCTGGAGGGGCACACGAGCATCAATGATGCTACTACATTTCTGGGTCAGCTAGAAGGAGAGGGGCTTCATTTAGACGCTGGTGAGTTTGACCATATATTTGAAAATGTTCCAATGGGATACCCCCCACTATCACCCCTAAAGGTTTTTTGGGTAGGATCTTTACACTATCATTTACGCTCTTCATCAAGTCTATTATGATTCTCTCGATTTTAGCTAACATGTTTTACCATGTAGCTGATACCACCGTTGATACCTCTGGCCCATCCACAATCTATTTGCGACCATGGACCAAAAGCCCTGATAAATTTACTTTCATGGAAGGGATGATCAATGACATGATTGACCCTCTAAGGCAGGTCGACCTAGAAGTAGGTAAGTTAAAGTGCTATGCTAAACTCTAAAGTTTTGTTGCATTGACCATGCCACTGTGATTAATGCATTTTTTTATGTATGTTTGGCATCCTCTCATCTCAAGTGGGATCCCAAATGAGTGGTTGAGGTTGACGTCATGCCTAAATTTCCACTAGAGGTAACTGAAGTACCTCATTGCATATATGACAAGGAAAGCCAATGTGCCTTGTACTTGGCATGCTCCTTGTGGGAATGCAGGCACATGAACGAAGACCTCTGGAAATGGGTACAGAGGCTTGAGAAGGAGAAGGCCAACCTGACTGCCAAGGTGGGAGATCTCCATTCCAAGAATGAATTCCTATTCACCTGAGACACCAATGATGGTAGTTGGTGCATGGTCGTCATTGACTATGCGAGGTACTAGATGACCGTGTGGTGCAATAATGAGGCCACCCATGAAATAATAAAGCAGCACATGCAAATGGACTTGTTAGCCCAGAAGAACTAGGATTGGAAAGATTATAGTGCCATAGAAAAATCACAAACACATGTATAAACTAGAATGTGCCACCTACCGTAAACAATACCAAGATTCCTCAGTCAAGTTACATACCTATGAGGTATTCCTTGATATTATTGATGCTTCTGGGGCTTATGACAGGTTCATGCAATAGGTGACACTGAGCGAATGTCCTGAAATGGAAGCAACCTTTCCCATGGGTGAAACCGCCACTACCACCTTTTCTCCAGGAGCACTAACATGGACATCCATAGAAATGGAGAAAGTTGCAGCAAGCGTTGACTTGGGAGATAGGAATTGGGCTGATATCACAGAAGAGAAGACCTTGTAGTGCTTAGCGGTAGCCCTAGATCAAATACCCCCCAAAATAGATGTGGGGCCATCTCGGGTCAATTACCTTTTAGCATAGCGATAATTTATATTGTTTGAGTCTTTATTGTAGCTTTAGCTGACTAGTTCATTTTTTATGGTGTAGGATCCAGGTGAAAACATAGGGCCTAGTGAAGCTAGGAACGATGGAATGGGCAAAGGGTCATAGCGTAGTAGCCGACCATTTTATTTGAATTCAAAGAATATTACAAACATTATTAATTTGTGAAAGAAAAAATGAAATATGAAGAGATTGATTTTGCTTATGTGTTATATGTTGTACTTATTTTTATTTTATTTTATTCCTTTTTATTTATGAATTGAATTCATTAGGAGCATCTCATTTTATTTTTAGGCCATTTCGAGCCATTGGTAGTTTTAAGCCATTTCAAACTATCACTAGTTTTAGGCCATTTCAGGCCTTTTCTAGTTTTAGGCCATTTTGGACCATTGGATGATAGTAAGGGAAACTTTTGCTAGTTTTAGGCCTTAGCAGGCCGTGGTGTAATGTAAATAGTGGACATGATGTAAATGATTTAAAAAATGAATTAGACACTTAGCGTAGACAAATAAATATGAGGCAAACAAGGAATAATTATATAATGAATGTTAATTGGGTAAAGAGTAGTGGAGTTGTTATGCTACACGAGTAACGATCATCCTCGTAATTACTTTCTAGCCCATCATGGGCTTGGTCATGCGTAAGGTTGAGAGGCTTTATTGCAGTGTTCTTCTATGTCGTTATCTACCACTTGAAAAGGTAATTCAGCCCACGCAGTTTCATTTTCTAAGCCGACATTTTGGGTTAGCTCCTTTTCCAAACAAGTCACTTTGGTAGAGATAGGTGTTTCATTCTTAGAGGTTATGACCTCTGAACCTTACTCTAGATTGATGTTGTTTATTGCCTAGGTTTTCACTTCATCATCATGGATTACAACCTCCCTACCCACATAAGGAAGGTGGATTTCTTGATGTATGGGTGAAGAGACGACCTTGATTTGGGCTAACCATGACCTCCCCAAGATCAGGTTAAATCCAAGCATCTCTTCTACCATGATAAATGTTGCATTTTTGGGGAACTGGTCCCCTACCACAAAATCAATTTGGATAGTGCCTTTCACCACTACCCACATTCCATTGAATGACTTTAAACATGACATTTTTGTGGGTTTGATTTGGTCCACCAAACCTAGTTTTTCCACTATGGGGAATAGGATGACGTTTGCAGTAGCCCCTTCATCAATGTGTACTCTTCGGATATTGTGGTGGCCGACCCAAATTGTGATGAATAGGGGTGCTGTCATTGCCTAACCCTTTTTAGGGTCTTCCTTAATGGACTTGTCACTAAATGTCAAATGGGATGGCCATGGTTCTTTAGGCATAGAAGGAAGAATGACCAAATGGATTGCTTCTCCTCCACCAACATGCAAACCAAAGCCTCGCGATGTGTGGTTGCAGTCATTACCAGGTCGTACAGGCTCAAGGTTGTGTTCTTCTATTTTAGAGCTTGTTTGACTTGAGTAAGAGAGTTAAGGAGGTCCTATCCACTTTTGCATTATTTTCCACCCTTCTCTTCCTCCATTTGTCACAGAAGACAAATTTCTCATGGAGGAGTAGTTTTGGGTTTGGGGCTAGACCCTTTTGGGTGGGGTGGGGATGATCATGCACGTGCAGTGGCATTAACTTTTGGTGATGAGGGGGGTGTAGATGCAAAGGACAAAGGGGTAGGCTTGGAAGGACCTGGGGTAGTATGTTCTTTGGCCATTTCATCTGTTAGATGTTATTCCCGTTTCCTTGAATAGGAAGGCTATGAGGTCATCTTATGTTGGTTTTGTGGGATGGGGGAAGTTGAGTGTTTTGGCCCCCTAATGATGAATGGTGTTTGTGGCATTAGTGTGGGTGGTGGTGTGGTTCTGAATACGAAGGCTATAGGGGCAGATGTCTGAGGAGGAACCTTAAGGATGAATGGTTATTGTGATGTCTTTTTGATCATTGTTGGTGTCGCTACACTACGTTGAGGTACACAAATCACAAATGGCTGCTATGGTGGATCCGTATTACCATCTACGCTAATCATGTTGATAATGTACCCTACATTGTTATCATTGAGGGGGTCCTTGTAAACATGCATGGATTGATTTTTGGGATAGAAAAGGTTTCTTTCATCTAGCACCAACTTCCCATGATCAATCATCCATTGAATGTCATCTTTTAAGGCTAGACAGTAATCCATGTTGTGACCACAAAGTTGGCGATGGTCACAAAACTGTTCCAGCCTAATGTTCTTAGGAACTAGAGGATCGTTGGGCATAGCCAAAGAGGGGTTCCTAAGGAGCTCGTCGTACCATTTATGCCACTTGGTTTCTTCCTTAAACATCCACTTATGTTGGATGTACCTAGCCCCCAAAAATTTCATTAGAAGTTCTAAAGGCTTAATAGGAAGTAGTGTGTATTTGGAGTGATCTTTATGCTCGAAATTAGGTTTAGCTAGGGTTGATGCCTTTGGTGCCAATGTGGAGGGTTGGGTAGCTTTACTTGGGCTAGGCCCAGGGCTAGTTGACGTTGTTACTACTTTGTTATTATTGTTGTTGTTGGGCTTGGCCTCATTAGCCACGGTGGCCACCATGGTCATTGCAACTTTGTCCTTTTCTATCTTTTTTTGTATATGCATTTTTATATGCAACGTAGGTTGGATCCTTACTGGCTTCATTCACATCTTGAATGCTCTTTGTCTAGGAATATGCTTAACTAAGAGAGTGCAGGGCTTGGTAATACAGCTTGGATTTGATAAAATCATTTGCCACCCCCTTGAAGATGGCCATCAAATGGGCCTCCACAATAGGCTCACGGATCTCATTCAAGGTGGTGCTCCACTACTGTATAAACCATTGCACAAACTCAAGTGGGTTTTTCTTAACACCCATTAACTAATCCAACGTGACTTTGGGCTTCAAGTTATACTTGAAACGGGTCATGAACTAGGTCAGCAGCTCCTCCAATGTCGAGATGGAGGAGCACAGGAGCATGTGGTACCAGTCTAAAGCTTTACCTATCAAAGACATATCAAATAGATGAATAATGGTATGCAACCATTATTGTAGAAACAAAGACTTAGATCTAAATGTAACTAAATGCACGCTAGGGTCATCCTCCCTATTGTATTTTGTGAATTCCAGGAGTGGCATCCCAGGAGGTAACATAAGCATGGGAACTATTAGGTTGATGGGGTCATCATGGTAGAAATACATGATCTACACTGTATTAGAACTGGTAGCTTTGAGGCATTTAACCTCTTCAGTAAGGGTATGGATAAGCTGAAACGCTTGATCCAAACCCAGAGATGATGCAAACAATTGTGGAGTTATAGGGGCAACCATTGTTGGTGGCATGGCAAGGGTAGTGGCTTGGCTCATAGGAGGGGCCGTTGGGGCTGCCCTTGTGAAGGGTGTAATTTGTGAGGTTCACCACCCTATGGGTGGTGCTATTTGAGTGATGGCCACTGGTGGTGCTACAGGGTTAGTCATTTGCGTGAACAATGGAACGAGCCATAGTCTTGCGCTTGGTTGTGACACTTGCAGGACTTGGTATGCTTGGTGGTAAGGGTAATGTGGCATTTGGTGGGGCTATGGAGAAGGGAGTGAAGTGGCTAGGGTCCACCACATGGTTGGGACTCGACCTACCATTGATGATGGAATAGATGTAGATGATGAAATAGGAGCAGATGCTCTGGGTAGCTATGAAGTAGGCGTAGTGTGTACATAGGGTAGTGTAGGTGTGATCAGCACTTGGTACGAGGAATGGACAAAATGAAAAGGGAGAGTTCCTGGGTATGAAACTAAGGGAGGTGCATGTTGATATGTTGAGGGTACAAGATGGATACCCATGGCTGATGAAAACATAGATTGAGGTAGATTTGTGGTGATTACAAAGGGAGTTGTTGCAAAAAGTGCGTTTGACCTGAAGGCCGTGGTAAGAGGGATGGTCACAGGATAAGTTCGACCATCCCCCTCGAACTGAGATTCTAGGTCTTCCTACCCATCCTAGAACACTTCATCATAATGGGATGTCACGTCATGCTCCCTAGGCTTACTGACTCATAGCAGCTGATCGAAGATCCACTGATATGTCTTCGTCAAGGGGATGGAAACATCGGGGTTAGGGAAAAGCTCCCTCTAGTTCCGATAGAGTAACTCGAAACTATATTTGTGCTTAAGTTCTTGGTGATCCAGGGGAAAATCTGGGTGGATATTTGTGTAGATAAAGTCATAATGCTCTACATCTTATGCCAAGAACTCAGATGACAAATGTCGAATCTTAAGGAACTGGCATGGTGCTAGCACTAGGCTAGGTGGTTGCTCAGCATCCATGGTGCTTTGGGCCAAGAAAGGAGACTCAAGGCTCGAGGTGGAAATAGCGGTTGTTGTCAAAATCATCTTGCATTGTAAGGATGGGAGATTGCAAACTAGAGACATAGAAATTGATAGGATATGAGAGGCTTTTCATCCTACCAGGTTCCAAAGGAAACATTGTAGTGACCAATCTACACCATGTGATGCGTAAACAACAACAAAAGGGTATCACATTTATGCTAGTGCATGATAGGATATAGAGAGTGTGCAGGACTACCTGTAGGACATGGAAAAGGAACCTTTAGGCCCTCCTTCTAGTGCCAAACTGTAGCAACCAAAAACGCTGGTGGCTGGAACACCAAGAGGTTGCCAGGCAAACAGTTTAACCTCATATCCATGAGAGGGACATGCTAGAGAAAAAATGGAAGTAGGGCACCCTGAATGGTTTGGTCGATTAGACAGGGACGTTTGTTCCAGAAGCGAGCCATGCGAGATAAACTGATGATCAATAAATGCAAGATGACAAGAATAATGCAAAATAACGATTATAATGAGGAAATAGCAAAACAAACTTGGGTGAGAGAATGCAACACCCCAAGGTCATGGATTTGGTTCTTAGCCTTGTTCAAAAGGTGTACAATAGGTTTTGCAATGCCAGAGAGACATTGCTTACACCGAGTGGTATAGTCATAGTTGCTCTACTTTCCGATCTATTTGCTAAGATGTCAAAATCCTTGACTCATAAAGGGATGTTCAAAGCCAACCATAGAGCTCAAAGGTAACTAGAATGCTCAAGAAAAATGCTAACTATGCTTCCTAAAAGCCAACTTAAAAGCCAACAACACATGAAAAGCCAACCAAGCCAACTACTCTTTCCCACCAAAAAAAGCCAACCCTTTGAGCATTGTTTGCGAAGGTATTTATAGGGCCAAGAGAAGGAGATAAAAGTCATCTAGATGTCATGTGTCCTAGACCCCACAAGATGCTAACAAGTCCATATCGTGTACGTGTGCAAAGCTGGATGTGAACTTTATTATGCTGTGACCATATCATTGGAATTGCATGTGCCAAGATCCAATGTGCTAATAATGTAAGCAAAATAGAGCCTATGCTCCAGGACTACATCTTCCCTGCTCTTGCAAGTGGGGTCAATCATAGGAAAAATGTTTTAGGACTTGACCAGGGGGATACAAAGTGGAGTGAAATTGCTGATCTTGCTAAGGAGATGCCAAAGTGAGGAAAATTGTTGTTAACAAGTTCTAGAGCTACCTGAAGATGTCTTGATGCTTCCATACCAACATTGTATTTACTCACACTATTGAACACATTGGCGTAGCATAAGTACCTGCTTGCTTGCTACACTATGCTATGCTATGTAGTGTAGCATAGCATAGCCACTGGTCTTGACTGAAATTTATGTTGGAGTTAAAAAGCATTTGTTTAAGGCTTAGTGATGCTAACAACTACAAATTTTGTCTTGAAACACCCCAAAATTCAAAGGTATTCTTGCATCACTACGTCTTTGCAAATGATTCAATGCTACGATAGTTCTTCGGGAGGAGAACACTCTGAACTTAGGCTAGCTAGTTCAGAAAATTTTCTACTTTAGCTGTAAACAGGCTCTACAAAGCACCCTAGCTGTCCACCTAAGTGGTCTGCCTAGCTGACAGCTTGCTCAAAAGCAACGCGCGAAGTCAGCAATAGCACTCAGAATGTGTGAAATAGTTCAATAATTTTTCTAAGTCACGAAGTTTGCTACGCTACGCTACATCTCCCTATGTAGCGTTGAAAGTTTCAAAAAGCGATCGCAGAATGAAGTGCCATGCTACACTATGCAACGTAGCGTAGCATAGCCAAAGCTGGGTGATCAGCCCCCTCACCCAACTTCAAGTCCTTCAGCAATGTCTCCTTCCATCAGAAAGTAGCAAACTTGGTCGATATCAGGCCATGCTTGCTGCTACACTATGCTAAGCTACATGGTGCAGCGAGGTGTAGCAATTCTATGGAGGTTGATAGAAGGCAACTCAAAGTGTGGGATCGACAAGATCGAAAGTTTCGTAGTGCAAAAGGGCAAAGGTCGTAGATTGGTGAGGATTTTGCGACTAAGGCCAGTTGCTATGCTACATAGCATAGCATAGCATAGTAAGCATACGTCAAAAAACTAGCACACTTCAAAAGCTTCCAATACATGTAGCAAGACACGTAGCAAGATACTATGCTACGCCTCCGAACATGCTACGCTACGAAGCACAGCAGAGCACAGTAGGTTGTTGTGTGACATCAATGCACTTCACCTAATTGATTTTTGCTCTGATAGCGCAATTATGACATGGTAGGTTCATAATTATGGCATGGTAGGCTCACCCAACAATCATGTAGGCATGTGTAGCACAGACAAGTCAACATGGGCCCAAGATGTGTAGCGTCCAAACTACCCCTTTCGTGTGCTCTTGGCCCTATAAATACCCCAACGTGCAACAATCAAGGGGTCCTCTTTCTAGTCTTCTTTTTGAATTTCTGGACTTTTGGAAATTGTAATCTGGAGCATTGTAAGCTCTTTGTTTGACATTGCAAATAGTTAGAATCCCCAGTTGGCATTCTTTTCGGCTCTTTCCTACCACCTTGGTAGCATTGAGCATTGTTAACGATTGAGTCCACATTCAAGCGCACAGCCATCTGGCTCTACACATCTTGGTTACTCTCAGGATCTCTACACCTCCTAGCACTGTGCAACTGACTGTATCCACTTTGATAGAGCAAAGTTGTAGCCTTGAAGTAGTGCACTTTTCTAACCGCATTTTTACTTTATTTGTTGCTTGTTATTGCATTTTACATCATTTTTTCATTTTATACATTTGAGCATTATCTCTTACAATAAATCCCATTTCTACATTTTCATACATTGCAAAAGGCTATATAGATGCTGACTAAGTCCCTATTTGATCAACCAGACCATTCAGGGTGCCCCATATCTATCCAATCTAGCATAGCCCTCCCGCGGATACGGGGTTGAAACTATCACGACCGATGACCCCTTGGTGTTTTGTTCCATCCGTCAACATTTTTGGTTGCTACAGTTCTTCTAGCACTAGAAGGAGGACCTTTTAGTTCCTTTTTCATGTTTCACGGTAGTCTTTTAAGCCTTCTGCACTCTAATACACATTAGCGTAAACTTGACACCTGTCTACAATTGTTTACACATCGTGTGGTGTAGATCAGTCGCCTCGATGGTTCCCTGGGAATCCTACAAGATGTAAAGCCTTCGTTCGCTGGTTGACTTGCCTACCTTATGGTAGTCTTACATGCACCCTGTACCCTATCATGCACTAGCATAAATGTGACATCCTTTGTAGTTGCTTACACATCATGTGGTACAGGTCGGTCGCCTTGATGATTCCTCGGGAGCTCAGCGAGACATAAAGACTTTTTTATTTCCTTTCTTTTTGATTGCTTGTCAACTTATTTGTCCTTCTTAGTTAACAAAACCTCTTATCTTTCTAGTTTCCTCACTTTTCACATTTGCAAAATTGTCTAGCTTAGCACCAATGACTTCTGCAACTACCACTGTTAACACCTTTAACGTGGAGGTCCCCATCATGGTTCAAGGCACCACTGGTGCCAAAAAAATGCTAAACCAAATGCTGGAAACATGTCAATCCCTTAGCATACAAAACTAAGGACATGAGAGCTTGGCCCAGCAACATGAGCATTATAACTTTCTCTGTGCAAAGGTTCAAGCAAACCTACCTTTATATGTACACGTGTTTGAAAGAAAACGTAGCTTCGAGTTCACTTACTGCGATGGGAAGGAGTTTTTTCCCACTCCCACCACTTCCATACCTTTGACACAGATAAACCAAAGGCTACTAGACTAGCTAATCTAGTTGGCTAGGCTTAGGGAGCAACAAGAAACAACGTCTAACCAGGATGATGCTTTTCAAGATGGACAGGAGGAACTCGATTCCCAATTCGACGAGGGAGGTCCAACCAACCCCATTCCTTCTAGGCCAATCCATTTTCTATTACTGCTCCCTTTTTCCTCACACCTATGCTTTCATATCCTACAACTACAACTGCAATGGGTAGTTGTGTCACCTTCCCAGTGTATCAATGCCCCTATCCCCCTATTTCGTTCGTAAAAACTATGCCCCCACAGACCATTCATTAGTCCATTCCTATGGTGCATCATGCACCAATTACGGCTACCCTACCACATATTCATGTTTTTCCTTCTTTGCAATCTTATGCAACTTCTGTTTCTATTTCTACGTTAACATCTATTCCACCCACTACAGCAGTCCCAAGCCCGTCCACATGGTGGACCCCATTTACTTCTTCTCCTATTCCACAATCGTCATAGATCTCTCATCATGCTCATCCTCAGACCTATCAAACCCCACAAATAGTACAACCTAATATGGTGATATGGTATATTCCTTTGATGGCACAAGCTATCTATCTAGCAACTCAAATCATGGTTGCTGCTCCAACCGCACCACATGCCGGCTGGTGGGCAGTGCAAGCAGCACCGTCTGCATTGACTATCCCAATGGTACCGTCAATGGGTCACACTGTTACCTCTACCATTCCATAGGTGGGGTCTACCTCAATAGTTTCCCAACAATCCACAACATCATAGGGTCTAGACCAGGCATTCCAGCTCATCTAGACCCTCACTGAGGAAATCAAACACCTCAAAGTTGTTGGGTCCGACACGGTACAAGTCATGGACTTTTACCTGGATAACCTTATTAGCCTTGCAATCCCTTCTCTGATGCTACCCCCAGGGATGTTTCTCCCACACTTCACAAAGTACGATGGGGAGGGGAATCCCAATGAAAATATAGTTACTTTTAGGTCTGAGTCTCTCCTATTACAACAATGGTCACACACGATCATTCATGTCTTTGCCATGTCCCTAGCTAGGAGAGCCTTAGATTGGTATCGTGTGTTGCCATGCTCATCCATTTCAACTCTAGAAGAGCTTCTAACCTAGTTCATGATGTGCTTCAAGTATAACTTGAAGCCAAAAATCACGCTAGATTAGCTGATGAGCATGAAGCAGGAGCCTATAGAATCTGTCCAAAAGTTCATCTAGCAATGGAGCACAACACTTAATGAAATCCTTGAGCCCATCATAGAGGCTGACTTGCTAGCCATTTTTAAAGGTGTAGTGAATGACTTTATAAAGTCTAAACTGTACTACCTCACCCCTCACACTCTTAGTCAAGCCTTTGCCCAGACTAAGAGTATACATGACATGGCTGAGGTAAGCAAAGACCCAACCTACATCACTTACAAAAACACCTTCACAAAGAAGGAAAAAGGTAAAGCCCTGACAACCACAGTGGCCGTTGTGGCAACCGAGGCCAAGCCTAGACCTAGCAACAATGGTAATAAGAGCAATAAGAAATTGACCATACCCATGGCTTACCCCATACCCAAGCAGGGCAACATGCCAGAAACTCCAGTACCCACTCCTGAGACATCTGCACAACCCAAGCCAAACTTTGAGCAAAAAGATCACTTAAAGTACACCCCACTACCTCTCAAACCTTTAGAACTTCTGAAGTAGCTATTGGCAGTGGGGCACATTCAGTAGAAGCAAATGTCACAAGAAGAAACTAGCAAACATCAATGATATTGTGATCTCATTAGGAACCCCTCTTTGGCCCTGCCCAATAAACCTCCAGTTCCTAAGGGTTTCAGGTTGAGCAGGTTTTATGATTACCACCAACAATGTGGTCATAACACAGATTACTGTCCTACATTACAAGATGACATCCAAAGATTGATCGACCAGGGAAAACTGGTGTTGGACGAAAGCAACCCTATACATCCCGAAAACCAATCTATGCATGTCTACACAGACACCCTCAACGCCAACAATTTCAGTTATGTCATCAATGCCATCAGCATTGACAATGATCCTAGGCCACCCCAGCAGCCATTTGTGATCCATGTGCCTCAACGTAGTGCACCAACGTCATGAGCAGCTAACCAAAGCTTGCAATAGCCATTTGTTCTGAGAGTCCCGCCATGGGCATCCATCTCTGCGTAACCTGTTAGTGAAACCACGCTTCTTCGCACACTAACGCCATTAGCACCTTTCATCATTAGGGGGCCGATTCATTCAACAACCCCCACCCCGCATAAAACAACTGAATAACCTTCTCATCCTAAAAAATGTGAAGCACGTTTCGTAGGCGAGACGTTGAAGGGGAATGTCACCCAAGGCATTCCCAAGTCTACATATTTGCCCCCTATGTCTACACCCTCATCACCAAAGACAAATGTTACTACAACAGCGCAGTTCATGCCACCTTGCCAAGAAGGGTCTGAACCTAGATCCAAAGTCGCCCCTCCTTGGGAAATTCATCTTTTGGAATGAGTTGAAGAGGAGGGAAGCACCAAATAGGGTGGTGGCCAAGACCTTGTGGATGCCCTCGCTCAGGTCAGGTAGGCTCTAAAACAAGAAAACACTACGTTGAGCTTATACGACCTAATCATGGCATCTGTACCACACCACGATGCTCTGATGCACATGTTCACAGCAGTTCTGGTTGACGAAGACATGCCTATGGAAGAGAAAGTGATCCACTCGGTCATGCTTCCCTCCATACTCATAGAGCGTAAGCTATCCTAATTTACTTTCAGCAATGACACCATTAGGGAAGATCCCGAAAGGGGTTAGGTGGCTACAGCGCTTCTTTTCATCATGATTCGGGTAAGCCAACACCAGATCCGAAGGGTACACATTGATGATGGGGCTGCCATGAACATCATCCTCTTCACTATTGTGGACAAGTTGGGCTTGGTCGACCAGATCAAACCCACAACGACATCATGTCTTAGGTCATTCAATGGGGCACGTGTCCTGGTGAAAGGCACAGTCCACATGGACTTTGTAGCAGGGGACCAATTCTCCACAAACACAACATTCATCATGGTTGAAGAAATGTCTGGGTTTAACCTGATCTTAGGGAGATCATGGTTAGCACAACTTTAGGTTTTCTCCTCACCCATACATCAGGAAATCCACCTACGATACGCGGGCAGGGAGGTGGTGATCCGTGGTGACAAAGTAGCAACACAAGCCATCAGTAACGTAGATATGGAGTAGGGCTCAAAGGTTGTAACCTCTGAGAATGAAGCACCTACTTACGCACACACTGACCATCCAGTGGGAGAATTGTCCCAGTAGACCAGTCTCCAAAATGAAGGCACATGGGTTGAGTTGCCCTTCCAAGTGGGGGAAAATAATGTGGATGAGGGCCCTGGCAAAATACCTCAGCCCTAAGTTTCGATCAACCCACAATGGGTCAAGAAGAAGCTACACATAGCATAGCAACCCCACTGCTTCCTATCCAATTATCATCCCTCATACATCCACCACTTTTTGATTTGTTGATATATCATCCTTTTGACATGTTATGCTATGGCCCAAAATGGCCTAAAATTATGATACGCTATGGCCCAAAATGGCCTAAAACTATGCTACGTTATGGCCCAAAATGGCCTAAAACTAGCAATGGCCCAAAATGGCCTAAACTAGCATAAGTTACCAGTTAGCGGCTGTTCAAGTTGTTAACGTATCATCTCTTTGGCATGTTACGTAATGACCAGAAATGGCCTAAAACTAGCACATGAAAGAATGAACGTTTTATACAAAACGTAGCACATATGCAATGCACAAGTTAGTGCAAAATCAATTTTTGTTTCATAAAATCCACTTTGCTTTATTCAAAATTGTTGCATTTTAAATAATGTTTGTAAAATTTGTTACACAAAAATTCAAAATTTCAAAAACAAATCCATGCTTTCATGGGATGCTTTTGTCTTCGCCCTCTTTGCCTAGCATTCCTACATCATCTCCTTTTGCATTGCCTGCCCCTGCGTTGTCCTCTGCTACTTCCTCATTCCTTTCCTCTGTGGGCCTTGCACCCTCATTTGGAGCCTTCATCGTAGGAGTGAAGCAGTTAGCTAGCACAACAAACGCAAACCACAATAGAGCATAAACACTAATACAATAGAAAGCAACTAACCTGAGAAGGGCCAATGTCCATCTCAAAAGGTATTCAGTCTAAACAGTGCCCAAGGTGACACCAAACCTCCTCTACCGTGATGTCCATCCAATGCTTGTTGCTTGGTTTAGCATCTACAGTAGCATCCCTCTCCCTTTTAGCAGTTTTCCACCTTGGTGGCCCCAGAGAAAAGGAGATGGTTTCGGTCTCTCCTGTAGGAACGTCCACTTTCAGGTTAGGGGATTCTGTAACCTTTACCTACTCCCTAAACTTGGCATAGGCCTCAGAAGGGTCAATGGCATTTATGAATGCTTCATACATAAACGCCTCCACATCAGCATCCTTATACAGTTTACCATGGGTGGCATTTTCCCCTTTATACACGTGCTTATGGTTTCTCTGGGACTGCCCCCATTGGTAAACCTTGACGTTGAAATCTTTCAAGTCTTGACACTTCTGTGCTAGCAAGTCCATCTGCATCTGCTATTCGATTATCTCGCGAGTGGCTTCAACGTTCTGATGCACAATAGTCCAAAACCTAGCGTAGTCAACTATAGCCTTGTGCTAGTCCTCATTATTAGTGTTGCGGGCTATGAGGAACTCATTCCTTGACTTGAGATCCTTCATCTTGGCCCTCAGGTCAGCCTCCCTTTTTCAGCCCTTTGGACCCATTTCCATAGGTCCTCATTAATGCGCTTATACTCCCATAAGGAGCTTGTTGAGTGCAAAATGCATTTGCAAGCCTCGTCGTACACGTGAATAGACACCTTGGTCACTTCAGGTGGGAATGTAGGCATGGCACCAATCTTCAAAGGTCATGCCAAGTCCCATTTGACCCAAGAGGCTACCATGACACAAAGAGTGTAACAATCACATTAGCATAGCAAGATTAGCAAACTCAAAAAATTCTAGCATAACAATAGGAGAACACCTAATATTATTACTTACTCACATCAGGGTCTACCTACTAAAGGCGATTGATCATGTCATTAACGATTCCCTGCATGAATGTAAACTTATCAAGAATCTCAGCCCACAACTCCGTATGAATCAGAGAGGATCCTGCAGCATCAACGGTGGTGCCTGTCACATAACTGAACAATCAACAATTACCTAAATGGACTGTGACAAGGCATACATATTGCTAAACTTATCGACATCTGACTGTGGTCTTTCTTCTTGTTGATGCAAGATGATGGCAGTAGCATCGACAGAGGTCCCTGCAATGTCTGTATGAACCTCTTCCTCATGCGCTTGTGCCTTTCCCTTTAGAAGGCCAATGTCTTTTTTATTCAAGGGAGATTCCTCCTCATTAGTAGGTTTCCCCCTAATGACAAGAGCCCTGGCCTTAATGATAGGAGCTCCTTTCTTCTAGACCGGGGAACTTTCTTTTAAAGATGGCACCTCTGTGTCCTTATTTGTCACCTCCATCTTAGGGGCCGACACCTCTTCATTTCTTCTTCTTCTTCTTCCTTTGGAACTAGAGAAACATGCTTGCATTTAGTCTAAAAAAAAGTTAGCTTGAAGCGAGTGCTACGTTACACTACACTGCCTAGCGTAGCATATTGTAGCAAACAATAATAAAGCAAGCATTAGACAAAAGTGCCTACCAATGGGGGGTCACGTTCTCTACAGTTTAAGCCGTAGTCTTGACCCCTCCTCTTCCTCTATGCGAATGGTTTTCTTAGCTGGAGGAGGCCTCTTTTGCTGCAACTCTTTGGGCATGGTCTTGGTTATGAGACGTTCTCCCTATGACATGCTATCAGCCATAGTAGGGGGTGTCTCTCCTATGCTGTCCTAACCATGAACATTGCAAGCCTCTTGATCCTTAGTCATCATAGAGAACGACTCCCCAATTATTTTTGGGAGATCTTAGGCTCGTGTGATCCAAAAGATTTGGCGAATCCATGGTCTAAAAATCTGGTCGCAATTTCGCATGACCTAGACTCCATTCTCTTGAACCACTAGAAGTTTGTGAAGCACTTCAGACAACCTATGTAGAAGGCATACTGTATGTTGGAGCAGGACTTTGATTTCTGACAGTGTCCCAAGATTTCAGCCTACAAGCCTTTACATAGGAATCTGGCCCAGTTGTAATGGGCTCCCTCCTCCATAACTTCCCACATTATCTAGGCCTACTCAATCCCTAGGACCTTCCCTTGGGTAAGTAGCTAGGGAAATGCACAAGTGTGGAAGATAGGGTGGATCTCCAATGCGGGCCCATCTTTAATTTTATCCATAGGGAGCCCCTTTCACTCCTTGACAATCCCCAACCACTCTTGAATATCCTTCTTTTGTAGGATCAGCTCCTACTTGCCCCTCAACCCTATGGAGACATTGTCGATAGGAACACTAAACAGGTTCTTAAACAGCTGGTCATTGATTTCAATGACCACCCGCATGCCCGATATGTGCATGCAGAAGTGACCCACCTTTTTAGAAAAGGAGTTGACTAGGGAGAGTATCTCGATGGCAGGAACACTTAGATTCAGGGCCAAGAATAGATCCATAAGTCTAGCCTTTTCGAGGTTCTGGACCAAGGAGATTAAAGCCCCACCATTTATCCAGCGTTGGCTTGCTTCTACTTCATCGTATTTGAAGTAGATGTTTGTCCGCTGCGCCTCGGTGGTTACCACCATCACCTCCTGGGATTTCTTCACCCCTGCAACAATTTTCATGAAAATGATTATCATGAAAATGCAGAAAGTGCAAAGATTGTAAAAAAAATACTTAAGCATGTGACACTTACTGCTTGGCTTACTGGGCCTATACGGTGATAGGAATGGTGAAAGATCAACCAGAACTTGTTCAACTATGACCAATTTGAAGTGTTCTGCACACTCCTCATCCAGCCAAACATACCCCTGGCACTGATTGTAGGGAATAGAATATGCACCTAGGTAGGTTTGGTATTCACCCCTGCATTGACCAATCACACATGCCCGAAGGTTCTTAGCAAAAGAGTACTCCTGCAGGGCTAGCTATGTTGTAGCCAGTAGACCCGATCAGTCGTGAACCCCATCTTTGTTGATAAAGAACCTAGTAACATACACATACTATTAGCATTAGGCCAATATGGCCAGCATTGCACAAACATAGCAAAACAAAGCTGCAAAACTCACCCTCCAGCACAGTAAATAATTCCCTAAGGATTCTAGAAGCACGTCATCATAAAACATGCAAGGAATAGTGTGTTGAAACGGTCATAGTAGCTATATTCTGGCATGTTCCAGATCCAGGCCAAACACCTTAACCCTATTAGGCACTGACTGGATCCTTCTCCCTACTTGCTCATGATTGCCCCATCGATTAGAAACCTCAAAATGCCCCGACTTGCCCTAGGCAACATGGCTTCTATTATGCCGGCCGCCTCCTCCTCCTTTAGAGATGACCAAATGGTCACACTAAAATGGTCAAGGAGGAATTGCAAGAAATCTTGTGCCCCTTTCCTAAACCAGACTCCCTACTCTCCCATACATATCTGAGGGGGGGAGCATTGGCCATGGGTTTGCTCACATGACATAAGACCCCTTTAATTTCTAAAAAAATTAGGTTTGTCGTTAGCCCCATCCTTTACAACACGACCAGCAAGTGTTAACATTATGTCTAAGTGCAAAACACATGCAACGTAGCAATAGTTAGCAATCCACACACATAGTGTAGTATAAACCTCTTCCCACACGTAGCGTAGAAAGAACATGACAATGATAGCGTAGCAAGAATAGCCTAGCATAGTAATAGAGAAATTAATCCTGATAGGGCAATTAACAATATGCCTCGATAGAACTCGTTTCACACTGTCGCATCACTCATGGCCTGACCTTCCTGAAGGTCCTACATCGCACCATTCAAAGGTCAAGTAACTTAAACTGCCCAAACCCCTGCGATTATGACAACCACAGTGGTGTCAGTTTAAGCGGCCTTGCATATAATAATAGCATAACATTCATACATCCGTCCTAGCTGAAATGGCAACAGCAGTGATGCAAAGGCCAAAACAACATGACGATAAGAAGTGAAAATGGCTAAAACTAGAAAATAAAATGATAACAAAAAAATAAAGGAAGAACAGGATGCTACTAGACCAATGGAATGTCCTTCTGCGCCGTGACACATGCTTGTGTCACATGCCCTAAGGTTTTCTTTGCCTCCTCGACTGCTGCAAGTGCCAAATTCGTGCGTTCCTTCTTCAGAGCCATCATCCTGCTCGCAAATTCTTCCTTGCCGGTATGCAAAAAAAAAAATCGCCTTGCTCGCTGATTAGCACAATTGCTCTGAAATAGCCTTGCACTCCAAATATGGGCTATGCTCTCTTATGGTGATAATGGAAAAATTACCATGGTTTAACACCTATTTATGATCGTAATGGTTAAAAATGAAAACTTGCCTCTCTCTCTCTCTTCGTTTAATGTAGAGCACACTGTAAAGTGTAGCATGCCCACCACAACATCATAACACTATTGACATTAAATCTCAACATGCTTCAAATCAACTATTTTCTTTCCCAAGAATAAAAAATATACTTATTTTTGCTACAAGTCTAAAAAGACCTTAAACTAGCAACTCCAGCAATCGCAGCATTACCGGTTCAAAAAAGACCTTAAACTAGAAATCCTAGCATAGTTCTACCTTTAACGGTCTGAAAAGACCCTAAACTAGCAGTTTCAACCTGTTATATGTTCGTAGTCTGCAACAACATTAAGCTAGCAATTTTGTAATTTTTCATTAGTAGTTTCACAATTTCTAGCGGTTTCGTGTTTTCATGTAGATAGTTCACATTTTCACATTAATGGTTTTTTCATTTCTCATACCTGCAATTTTCCATTTCGCATACTACCAGTTTTGCATGTTACAATTCGGTAATCCGTAATGACACTAAACTTGGCATTCACATGTTAACAGTTTCACACTTTTGCATCAACAGTGTTACATCTTTAGCGATTCTGTGCTCTTATGCCTTGGTGGTCTGCCATGACCTTAAACTGGCAGGCTTCTAATCTCTATATCATTGTACTTCACAAATTGCATCTCATTGTTGTTTGACAATTTTCATTATACAAACTCTCTGTCAATAGGTGTTTCTTTACAAGGCTTTCATCTTATTTTGATAGGTTAAGAAGAACATGGAAATTCATTGCAATCTCTCCATGCCTTTAGCCCTATTAGGTCCACATGGCAAGCTCGCGAGACAACTAAATTCAGACCTAATCGACTAGGGGTCAGCCATAGCTAGCACCATAGCATCTTTAGAAACATCCCTAGATTGGCCTGAGCATGTAGTCCAAACCCTAGATTTAGAGGCTGAGGATGTAACTGAGGACCCTCTCATCAAAACACTTGTGACCACATCCACAGGGGATGTGAAAACATTAAAGCTTAGCTCCCTCATAGATGCATAGACACATGAAAGTGTAGCCAAAATTCTGCAAGACAACATCAAGGTCTTTGCATGGTCATATAGTGACATGCTAGCTTTAGACCCGAGGCTAATATAGCACAACATTTTCCTAGACCTATGCATGAAGGCATTCAAGCAGAAGGCTTACAAAGTCAAACTAGAAATCACTAGGCTATACCAAGCTGGCTTCATCCATGCAGTTGATTATTCAGAATGGGTGTCCAACATCGTCGTAGTTTCCAAGAAGAAAGGAGGAATACAGATATTTATAAACTTCTGGGATCTAAACAAAGTGATGATCAAAGATGATTTCCCACTCCCAAGCATCGATCAACTCATCGACACTACGACTGGTCATGACCTATTATCCTTCATGGATGGCTTTTCAGGCTACAACCAAATTTGCATCAACCCAGAGCATCAGCTAATGACAACCTTTATGACCCCATGGGGGACATTCTATTACACCATGATACCTTTTGGTCTCAAGAAGGCTAGAGCAACCTACCAGTGAGCCATGACCTACATCTTCAGCAACTACATCTTAGAAACACTAAATGACTATGTGGACAATATAGCAGTCAAGTCCCAGGAGGCTGTTGATCATCCACATATTCTAGGGGTAGTCCTCAAGTTTTGCCAAATGCACAACTTACGCCTTAATCCTAAGAAGTGTGTCTTCAGTGTGAGAAATGGATGCATGTTAGGATTCATCATATCAAAAGCTGGAATATGGATGCACCTTGACAAAGTCAAGGCCATCATCAACTTGGCACCTCCTACAAACCTTAAGGAGTTACGTGGCTTACAAGGTAGGATACAGTTCATCCGAAGGTTTATAGCAAAGTTGACTGACAAGTTACACCCCATGCAACATCTTCTAAAGAAATGGATTGACTTCTAGTGGACAACCCAGTGTCAACAAGCCTTCGACAACTTGAAGGAAGAGATCTCACACCTTCCAACTGTGCATCCTCCATAGAGGGATAACCTTTCTTCATCTACCTTTCCACTTCTGACATATGTATCGCGGCACTGCTATGTCAGAAACAAGATGATGGATCTGAGATACCAGTGTACTACCTGAGTCATGCACTAATAGTGCATGAGGTGAAATACAACAAAGTAGAGAGGAATTTCCTTACCTTGGTTTTTGCATTGAAAAAGTGGAGGCACTATCTATTTCGTAGTGTAGTCAACATCATTTGCAAAAGCAACATACTCCGAGCCATCACTAACAACCTATATGAAAGCAACAGGATAGTCCAATGGAAAGTGATAACTGCAGAGTTCGACCTACATTATGTAAGCCAATCGTCGACCAAGGGTCAAGCCATAGTAACACAGGTTACAGCCTCACCCATCGACGACCATGCAACCATAGACCCTGAATTCCCAGATGAACACGTTGGCACTATTAACATCGCCCCTTCACACCTAGAAGCTACCTTATACTTTGATAGCGCTTCAGACTCGTGAGGAGGTAGTGCAGGTACCATCATTACATTTCCCTCTAGGGAAATGCATCCATCTGCTTATCTCTTTGCATTCCCTTGCACCAAAAATGTGGCAGAGTACGAGGGGCTACTTAGAGGCCTCTTAACTACTCAAACACTACACATACAACACCTGGAAATCTACGGTGATTCAAAAATAAAATCACCAAGGTCTACACCTATAGAGCTACGCACCTGCAACCCTACTGCGACCTAGCGAAAAGCAGGCTTAAGCAATTTGCAATCACAGAAGTGCAATATGTGCCACACAATGAGAACATCATGGAAGACACCTTAGCCACCATAGCATTAAACATTCCACCAAACTTGTTTACAAGTTTACCAACATTGATAATTGAATGGACTAAGCCTATCACTTAGGTGCGATGTGTGGCCTCCATCAGTGCCACAGATGTCTAGGAGTGGTACGCTAACATTAAAGCTTACCTACAACACGGAAAACCCCCATGTAGACTAACATCTACCCAGAGAGATGTCATACGTAAGTGTGCCCAGCAATACACGCTTATGGGGAATGACGCCTTGTGCTGATGCTCCTACGATAGGATATTGCTGGCATGTGTGAGTGGGGAACAGGTGCAAAAGGTAGTTAATGAAGTGCATGAGGGGCTATGCGGTGGACACATAGCACCCAGGGCTATGGCTGTGAAAATAAGATGCTGAGAATACTATTGGCCCCACATGGAGCATGATTGTGTGCCGAAAGTTAAGATGTGTGACACGTTCCAGAGATATACAAATCTCATACATGTCTCACCTACAGACCTACACCCAACACAAATCATGTGGCCTTTCCAACGATGGGACTAGACCTCATAGGGCCTATCACGCGTAAGTCCTCCGTAGGGCATAACTTCATTATCACCACCATTGAGTATTTTACTAAGTCGATGGAAGCTATTCCCCTAAGGAAAACGACGTCTCAACAAATTTTCCATTTCATCCTGGACAACATCTTGATAAGGTTTAGGCTTCCAATTACTATTGTAACCAATAATGGGCCACAATTCAGTAGTACAGAAACCTAAACCTTCTATAGCAACCTAGGCATTAAGAAATCATTCTCCTCTCCCTACTATCCATAGGCTAACGGGTAGGCGGAGGCTACAAATAAGTCCATCATCAACCTGCTGAGGTGAATGCTGAGCAGTAGTAAGAGGCAGTGGCACGAGAAAATCTTCTACATCCTCTAGGCCTACAGAATGACATGTAGAGCCACAACAAGTAAGACTCCTTACAGCCTTGTTTATGGATCTCAAGCTATGTTGCCTCTTGAGTTGTAGGTACCATCACTTCGGATGATCCTCGTGGATGTCATGAGCAAAGCCCAGAATAATGAGTCACGGACAATCGACCTCGACTCAATAGAAGAGGAGCATGCATAGATGCTGAGACACATAGAACACTACTAGAGTAAGTAGCAGTAAAAGCACCATGTAGACCTACATCAACGGCCAGTATAGAAGGGAGACCTCATCCTCAAGGCTGTCCACGAGCATGTGAGCAAATTCTCAGACAAATGGGAAGGCCCTTACATGGTCATTAAAGCATTCAGGAATGGAGCCTTCAAGTTGGCAGACATGGATGGCAACGTGTTCGCCAACCCAGTGAATCACTTGTACCTCAAGCTGTACTACATCTGAAGCACAACAGCAACAAGCAGAGTCCACTACGATGATAAAATGGCAACATTAGCAACCATCGTATGCTACGACATTAAACTGGAAATGCTGTCAAGCAACGTATGCAATGACATTAAACTAGTGGCACCAAGCAGCATCCGCTACGACATTAATGAAACACCATGAAATTTTGAGACCTTGATGATTTAGCAACGTCTTGAAGTTTGGGCAAGGATCTTCACAATTTTGGGCACATCTCGGCAAGTTTTCCTTTTTGGCTAAGGGTGTACAACACTACGCTATGCAACTCAGCGTAGCAGACTTCCAGAGATAGAACAAAACAAGGGATGCATAGCAACAACACTTCAACTTCGCAAGTTAGCCATGTTCAGAACTTTATCTTTTTGTGTGCTACGCCACATTACACTATGCAATGTAACGTAGCGTAGCGCAGCGTAACGCAAGTAGCACAGTTGACTTAGCCGTAGCAACAAAGATAACAAGATTCAAGAGCAACAATCATTACACCATGATACACTTCCTAGCGTATCACAACATAGTTGCTAGACAGTTTATTCAATGAAAGAGATAAGGTTAAATAAATTATATTCTTAAAGGGGTGGTTATGCTATACTACGCTTCAAAGAATAATATAGCGTAGCATTGCAAGATTTAGCTACAGCACATCAGGTCAATAGTATTTTGTGGGCCGAGGACACATGTCATCTAAATCGCGTTCTTCTCCTAACCCTAACCTTATAAATACCCTGGTTGACAACACTCAAAGGGTTGGTGATTATTGGCAATTATTGACAATTTTGGAAAAGATTGGCGAGACGACAAAAAAAAAAGACTTGGCAATCAAAAGAGCATCGACGGTGACAGAGAGAAGATTTTGGTCAGAGATTTCAAGTTAGCAAACACTTTACTTTGAACCTGACTCCCTTGCACCTAGATTGGCTAGTGAATAAGGTAGATTAGCCTTTTGCCTACTTCATCTCTAAATAGCTTCTTGTTGGTGGTGTGTACTTCGTCTAAACCAAAGTTCACTTGCAAATTCCATTCTATCCATCATATTTGTCTATAAATTAAATCCCAGATCTCAGGATTGTATATTTTCCAAATTTAATTTATTGCATCTTATTTACATTGATTTTACAATTGTTTTGCATTGTTTACATTTTTTTCATTCCCTTCAAGATCCGATCATGGAGCAAATCTCATTTTCTCGTCAATCGATATTATATTCTCACATTGAAATTATCATCTCATGATATGATCATTAACAAAATTTATTGATTAAGTAAGTCCCTATCTAGTCAAAAAGACCATTTAGGGAACCTCAAATTTGTTTTCCCTAGCATGGCCCTTGCATGGATCTGGGCTTGGAACTGTGTTCACGGAAATCCACTTGGTGTTTCCAGCAACTGATGTTTTCCATCGTTACAGTTTTCTGGTGCTAGAAGGATGGCCTAAACCTCTGATCTATGTTTCACAGGTAGTCCTGTAAGCTATCTGTACCCATCATTGAATAACATAAACATGATACCCCCATGGTTGTTTATGTGATTGTGTGGTACAGATCAGTCACCTCAATGATTTCTCTGGAATCCAATAGGATAGAAAGCCCACTTTTGCCTTTAGCTAGCTTTTTCCTTTGTGATCTTTATCCCTATTATCATTACCCTCTAGCTATGTAGAGAATGGCTGCATCAACCACTGTTGTTGACACCACTAGCCTCAAAAACTCCTAGACACTGCAAGTTACGCCTACTATTGTCGAACCACTGACTAGTTTGGTGCAGCTATGCTGGACCCTCAGGATTCAAAATAAAGAGCCTGAGGGACATGTTCAGCACAGGGAACTTGACAACTTCCTCTATGCCAAACTTATGGAAAATCTTCCTATGTATCCACAAGAACACAAAGAGAAACGTGAATACAAGTTCATATACTGTAATGGGAAGGAATTTGTTCCTTCACCAAAATCCTCCATACCCCTGATGGACTAGCAATAGTGGATCTTAGATTAGCTGTTAATGGCCAGGGTGTCAACAGAATAATGAGACAAGTTGTTCCATGATGAAGTTCCCCACGATGGGTAGGAGGACCTAGATTCCCACTCTGAGGGAGGCAGTCATGCTAGCTTTTTTGTAGCTCCTCCCTCCACAACGTCTTGTGTAAATCTGTTGTTTATGGTCACTATGCCTTTATCTTTATCTACTGCCAACCGTATCCCACACTCGCCCCATCAACATTTCTTTTCTCTAGTTGCCTTCCCAATTGTTTTCCCTTCATATTCCATTCCTCCATAGTCACAGTCAGCCAATCCATCTCATCGCGTACCCACGCCTACATTACCATATGTCCACACAGCACCCACCTCACAATTGTACATAGCATCCGCATCCTTCCCAGCTCCTGTTACCACATCGCCATTCACAACAGGACCCACCACTACTGCATGGTGGGCTCCAAATACATCATCCCTCATTGCAAAACCTACAAAGATGTCCCATATTCACCATCATCAGCACTAAGTCCTGCAGATGGTAAATCCCATTGCAGGGTCATTATCTATGCTCCCGACCACGCAAACAGCATATCCCATGGTAGAATCAATGATTTTCACCCCATCTAAACCACCTACTAGGTGGTGGATGACACATATAGTACTTCCTACAAGGATAGTTCTGATAGCATCGCTCATAGGCCAAGCTGTTACCCCTATCCCGCCACCCATCGTGGCTCCCCCTACTATGCCACAACCAACCTCTTCATCCTTGGGTCTGGATCAAGCCTTCCAGCTTATTGAAATCCTTACCAAGGAGGTTAAACGCCTCAAGACTACTGGTTTTGACATAGTACAAGTCATGGATTTCTACCATGAAAATCCTATTATTCTAGTAGTACCCATCTTGTCATTACCTCCTGGGATGCCACTCCCTCATTTTACAAAATACAATGGGGAAGGCGATCCCAACACCCACCTAGTTACCTTTATGTTAGATTCATTGTTGCTACAACAATGGCCACATACCATCATGTGTGTCTTTCCTATGTTCCTAATGGGTAAACCTTTGGACTGGTACCGTGCACATCCTCGATCTTCCATCTTAACCTTGAAAGAGTTGCTAACTCAATTCGTGACTCATTTCAAATACAACCTGAAACTAGAGGTCACATTTGATCAACTTATGAGAGTCAAACAAGATCCACTCAAGCCAATCAAAAGGTTTATACAGCGATGGAGCACCACCTTGAATGAAATCAGTGAACCCATTGTGGAGGCTCATCTGTTGGCAATCTTCAAGGGGGTAGTCAACGACTTCATTAAGTCGAAACTATATTACCTCACTCCTTGCTCCCTCAGCCAAGCCTTAGCTCAAACTAAGAGCATCCAAGATGCAGCAGAGGCTAGCAAAGACCCAGTGTACGTGGCCTAGAGAAATGCCCACAACAAGACCAAATACAAGGGCAAGGCTACAACAACAATGGTAGCAGTTGTGGCTAAAGAGGCCAAAAAGAAACAAAATAACAAAAATACAACTATAGCTCCCGTTGAGGCTACGGCTAGCTCAAACAATGTCGATCAAAAAATAGCATCAGCTCTTGAGAAATTTCCATAGCTGAAGCCTAATTTTGAGCGTAAAGATCACTCAAAATATACGATTCTACCTGTAAAGCCTTCTAAATTATTGAAGCAACTACTGAGAATTGGTTATATCCAACACAAGAAGGTGTCTGAGGAAGGTCTAAAGTGTCAAAGAAGGCATTTTGAGCTACTTAAAAATCTCTCCTTGGCCATACCAAACGAACCACCAGTTCCCAAAAACTTTAGGCTAGATCATTTCTGTGACTATCACCAACTGTGTGGTCATGACATGGACTACTGCTGGGTGTTGAAAGATGACATTCAACACATGATTGTTCAAGGCAAGCTAATCCTGCATAGCAGTAGTCTGGTTCATCTAGAAAACCAGTCTATGCATGTGTACCAAGACCCATTAAATGAAAATAACACAGGGTACACTATCAACGTAGTGGGTATGGAAGGTGATAACCCAACATAGCCGAAGAAACCACGGCTGCTTGCCCCCATTGCATGAATCACCACGGCTTTCTCAACTAACATTTCATGATGAATCCATTAAGGATGACCTAGAAAAGGGTTAAGTGACAACAACGTCCATGTTCATCACTATCCAGGTCAACCAGTACAGGATTCAGAGGGTACACGTAGATGACGGGGCCACTACCAACGTCATTCCATTCCCCATAGTGGATAAACTAGGTTTTCTCAACCAGATCAATCCCACAACAATGTCATCTTTGAAATCATTTAACGGGACATGAGTGCAAGTTAAGGGAATAGTGAACATCAACTTTGTATTAGGGGATCAATTCCCCACAAACGTAGTGTTTATTATTGTCGAGGAGATGCCTAGCTTCAACCTAATCTTAGGGAGGTCTTGGTTGGCTCAATTGAGGGCCTTCTCATCACCCATTCATCAAGAGATCCACTTGCCCTATGCAGGAGGATCATCCATGATAATAAGATGATCCCTCAAGCGGTCAACAACATGGAAATGGAATAGGGTTTGGAGATTGAAATCCCTGAAGATCAAACTCCTATCCCAACAGTTGAATAGACCGACACAGTGGCCAATGAAAGCTTGACTTGGGCTGAACTACCCTTCCAAAGAGAAGATGGTAGCTTAGAGGAATGCAATAATAAGCCTCCTCATCCATATGCATCGCCAAACCTAAGAATGGTCAAGAAGTAGCTGCAAAGCTAGTAANACAGTGGCCTAAAATGTGTAACCTTTCTGACAATGCATTTTCCTTCATAAACATCAAAACTAAAAATTTTATTTTACAATTACATTAACCACAAAAGTTATCCTTTACTCCCTTTCATTTTAACAAAATGTTTGACTAACATTGCTATGCTACACATCCCCTTTGTTACCATCTCCATCCGTGTCATTTAACACCACATCCACCTCATGAGGGTCTTCCTCATAAGGATCTCCTTTAGGTAGCTTCTCTTCTTGGGGGCGATCCTCTCTGCGAGGCTCCTCCTCATTGGGATTCTCTTCATGAGGGCAATCATGTCTATGGGGCTCTTCCTCATGAGGACCCTCTTCATGTCAATCCTACAATTTGACATGAAGCAACCATTAGCGTCACAATCAAAATCACGCATAATAAGAGTACAATAGTCACACATCTTACTTGTGATCATCCTGCTTCGGCCACAAAAGGAATTTGTTCCAAGACAACCCATAGGTGTGGCATAATCTCATCCTCAGTGAGCTCTAACCACACACCATCTCCTAAATCCATTCCAGCCCTGACCTTCCCCTTTTCCATAGGAGTCCATCGGGGTGGTTTAGAGAAAAGGAAGGGATAGTAGTCTCTCCACTAGGAAGGGTCATCTCTCTCTCTGGGAAGGCACTTACTATCACTTGCTCCTAAAACTTTTCATATGTTCCAGAAGCACCGATAACATTAAGGAACATCCGAAGAGACTGCGCTTCAACTACAGAATCCCTGTAATGTTGGCGGTAGGTAGCACATTCCTACTTATACATATGCTTATGCTTTTTCTATTCCTACCCCCATTCCTGGACTCTCGCGCTCAAATCCTTCTAGTCTTTGTTCTTCTGGGCTAGGAGATCCATTTGCATTCATTTCTCAATGAACTCACGACTGGCTTGGACATTGTTCCTGACAACCATCCAATAATAGGCATAGTTGATTACAACTATCCGCAAATCTTCATCATTAGTGTCTCGAGCTTGCAAAAATTTCCTCCTAGACTCAAGGTCCTCAACCCTAGTAGTTAGGGTTGTTTTCTCTTTTTCTACTTTCTGCAATCTCTTCCAGAGCTCTTCATTGATGTTTTGACTCTCCCAGAGGGAACAAGCCAAGCGTAACACACATTTATGCATCTCATTGTAAACGTGGTGCGGCACTTCAGTCACCTCTAGTGAGGGTTCAGGAGCAACGTCTACGTCGATAGGCTCTTTAGGATCCCATTTGAAGGGAGATGCTGTAACACAAAGATGACAATTAGACACGACAAGATACATGTGACAATATCAAAAAAATCCCTGTGTAACAATGGTAGCATACCAATCTCAGGATCGATTATCTCCAAGGGACCAATCATATTGTTCACAATCCTCTCCATGAAAGAAAATTTTTTAGGGGCCTCAACTCAATGTTGAGTAGGGGTTGTCGACGAAGGTACACCACTAATATCAGAAGTTCCTACTATGCAAACAAAATGAGTTAAACATGGCATTGTAAATAAAAATAAAACTTGAGATGCTACAATAGTACAAGACCCCTATCAAGGAGATCCTCTGGGGTAACAGTGGGAAGATTTCCCATAGAAGAATGGTGAAGCAAATGGGCAATCTCATTAGCGACAGACTACTCTTCCCTTTCCAACCTATCCAAAAGGGTCATGGTAGTGGCATCTTCTACACTTGTCTTCCCCTCAGGCATAGGAGCCTGCGCATTATCCACGTTATCAACAGGGGCCTCCTTTTCCAAAACTGGGACCACTTCTCCAAGCTGTAAGACTATGGTCCTTGTTTTGGAGGTCAATCCCACCACATCTTTCCCTTTTCCTATAGAACGCATCATAGTTAGCAAAACCTTACTCACTTCACATGAGCGCTACCTGTCGAAATGATGTTTATACGTAGTGGAACATACATAAATTAATCATGCATTCCTCTACTTACCAACCGGGGGATGGCTCCTATGAAGCTTAATGAGAAGTTTCCTTACCTTTTCACCAATTGGACCAGGAGGCTCCATGGCTGAACAACATTTTTTCTGCTGGACCAATGAAGTTACTATTTCTATTGCCAGGTGCTTCCCCCTCGACACACTACCAGTGTAAGAAGGGGGTTCCCCACTCATGCTTTCTTGGCCTTGGATGGTAGGTGCCACCCGATCCCTAGTCGTTAATGAAAACGACTCCCCGATACCTTCAAGAGGATCTTGTGATCGGATGGTGTGGAAGAGCTAGGAAATCCATGGCTTGGAGACCTACTTACGATCCTGTTGAACCCAGACTTCATCCCTGTGAACCACCAAGAATTCTACAAAACATCGCAAACAAGCTATAGAAAAGGCAAAATGCACATTGAAATGAGACTCAAGAATTTTTCGAAGCTTAAGCATTTCAGCCTGCAGGCCTTCAGGAAGGCCCAATTATATTTTGTCCCCTCCTCCATAACCTCCCACATGATCCAAGCATGTTCTATTCTAAGGATTTTTCCTTGGAAGAGTAGCTTGGGAAAGGCATGAGCACAAAAGAGAGAATAAATGATGTTAGCCACCTCTAGCTTGATCTTAATAGCAAAGATGCCTTTTGGCTCTTTCTCAACTCCTAGCCACTCCTCTATGTCCTTCTGATGTTTAGAACTCTTTTTTTATCTCTCCTCCACTAGGCAACCATCAGAAGGAATGCCAAAAAAGTCAACGAAGAGTTGAGCATTAATATCAAAACTCACATCCATGCTAGGCACAAGCATGTGAAAATGCTTGGCTTTTTTGCTAAAGGAGTCGACTAGGGCCAACATTTCGGTGACTATGACATCGGAGGTTACAGCTAGAAATAGCTCCATCAATCTAGCTTCCTGGATGTCATTTATTATAGCAACTAGGGCCACTCTGTGGCAAAGCCATTATTGTACTTCGTTCAGGTCACCATAGCGAAAGAAGATGGTGGTTGCGTCACGCCTAAAAGCTATAATCTTGACCTCCTGTGATTCCTTAACTATAAACATAAAAAATTAGGTTAGAACATAACAAAATAATAAAATTTTATACACTGTTTTCATTCTATAAAATTTTATACACTGTCCAAAAGGTAAAGAAAATGGTGGGATTTTCACTTATACGTCATCAACGGTGATAAGATGATCCAAAGTCCACTCCTTATCCAGCCATCCAGAGTCTCTACACTTGACAAAGAATTTTTCATAACGGATAGGATAGTGTTGGATTTCAAATCCTAGTTTTCCCAGGATGCCAGCACGCACATTGCCGATGGAAGTGAATTCCTTTATGGTTGTTTTGGCCATAGACAACATGTACGTATCACCTTGGAGACCATTTACATCGATAAAAAACATATGCTGCAAAATAAATTGTTCACATCTAACGTGAAATCAAATAGCAGTTAACACATCACAACACCTTGATAGCACTTACCGTCTAGTGTAATACACGATGCAAGGTGGGTTCTGAAAATAGGTCATGAGATGACAAGCCACAAACAACTTGTTGTAGGTGTGATAACAATTCAAACTGGGCATCTCCTAGATCCAAGATAAACACCTCAAACCCTTGATGCTCTGCTCATGATCTTTTTCCCTTACAGTCTCGATTGAGTCATCAACCAGAAACATTAAGATGCTCTGTGTTGACCCAACCAGTAGCATTTCCAGAATGGAGGTGGCTATCTTGGCCGACAAATGCGACCAAATAATTACGCTAAATTTATGTAGCAAAAATTGCAAGAACACCCATGCACCCTTCTGGAACCAAACCGCCTCTCCCCCTACATGAGCATGGGGAGGAGGAACATTGGCCATGGGGATATTCAAACAACATAGAACACCCACAATGTCCAGAACTATCAGGATGAGCTTTAGCATGACCCTTTACAATAAAACATATTCCCATTAGAAAGCATGTCAGACATGATAATAACAGCAAAACTCATGAGAATCTGTTACACAACACTAGGGTTCTCATTATCTTGACTCCTAGAAAATCGTATGTTACACTAGAGACGCACTACCATAACTGCCCAAACCCTTTCAATGATGTAAGGTCTATCTACGACAATGGCGACAAAGGTAATACAACATATTACCCCAGTGTAACATGAGACCATTACAAGCAAGACAATGTAACTTTGCTTACACCATACAAAGGTACAACACCTGAACTCTTGACCAGTTACACATTGTGTTTACCAATATTACTCACAATCTCCCAAACCCTTACAACGGTGTAAGGTCTGTCTTTGACAATGGCATTAAGGGTAATATTACAAACTTCCATAGCATAACTATCAGAGGTAGGTAGCAAAATATAGCACAATGACAACGAAAATAACTCAATGCAAATAGCACACAAGGAAGATGAAGAGCAACTTAATGGATGAGCGGAGTAACTTCCCATGTTTCGACTAACACCTTCAAGACTTGTCCCAGACTTTCCTGTACTTCATTGATTCTAGTCAACTTGGCATGTTTGCGTTCAGTCTTCGGTGCCATTGTTACACTTGAATAACCTCAACGAAATCATCAACTTATGTTGTTCTTCTGCTTTCACCTAAATTAGCCTCATTACGTTTACAATTTACTTTGAGGATAAAATATCTACTTATAAGCGTGATGGTGAAAACTTGCAGTTTTCATGATCGATCAATGTAGAACTTTCCCGAAATGTAGGAATGTCAGTTTGACATGAAGCATAAATATCACACCATTAACCTTGTAGATATTTCATTAATGATGGTTCGAAAAGACCCTAAACTAACGCACAGCTTATCATCTCGTAATCCAATCGCATTAACTATGGTCTGCAAAAAAAAAAAATTAATTAGCTATTTTTCCATGCTAGTCACACAACCTTATACTTTTAGCTATAGTTTACGAAAAATTTCTAGGAAACCTTGCTTGTTGTTGTATTACAAACTTTACATATTCTGATGATCCGCTAAGACCTTAAACTCGCAACCTTTTTAACATGTACCTCTAAACACCTTCCACCATTTCACCATGTTGACAAAAGTAATGTAACAACTTCCATTCTTGGTGATTTTCTAGGTTAGTTTGCAAATGGATGAAGCTTTACTCACACCCCTAGTCCTAACAGGCCCATACGGGGAAACTTTTAGATAGACTGATCTTGCAATGATAGGAACCGATTCCCTCTCTTATGACATAACCATAGCAGCCTTGAAAATATCTCAAGACTGGCTAGAACAGTTGGCCCGAACCCTAGACCTGGAGGCTAGTGATGTGGCCAAGGATTCCCTTACTAAAATCTCTATGGTTATGCACAAAGGAAAAAGAAAAACTCTAAAGGCTAGTTCTCTCCTTGACCAACAAATGCATTAACCCTGATGCATTTTTGGTATCGGAGGCTGGCATACGAGTTGACCCTGACAAGGTTAAGGCCATCGTTAACCTGGCACCACCTACAAACCTCAAAGAACTATGTGGGTTTCAAGGTAGGCTACATTTTATCGGGAGGTTCATCTTGAAGTTGACAAAAAAAGTTACATCCTATGAAACATCTACTCAAAAAGGGGGTTAACTTCAAGTGGACCAAGGACTACTAGTGTGCTTTTGACAACTTAAAGAAAGATCGGTTACACTTTCCAACAGTTTTCCTGCCAAAAAGGGATCAGCCTTTCCACATATACCTAGCAAGTTTTGATGTGTCCATAGCTGCATTGCTATGTCAAAAGAGGGACAATGGGTCAGAAATCCCTATCTATTATCTAAGTCATGTTCTATTTGCCTATGAAACGAGGTATAATGAAGTAGAGTGTAACTATTTGGCATTGGTTTTTGCACTCAAAAAATGTAGACACTATCTTTTCTGTAGCCAAGTTAACATAATTTGCAAGAAAAACATTCTGTGAGCCATGGCAAATAGTTTATATGAGAGTAGCAAGATAGCCCAATGGAAAGCCATCATAGTAGAATTTGACTTGCACTACATTGGCCAATATTCCATGAAAGGCCAAGTGATAGCCAACCAACTGGTAACATCACCTATTAACAATCAGGTAACAATAGAGCCTGAATTTCTAGACGAACATGTACATATTTTAAGCCCTACATCAACAAGCCTTGAAACAACATTACACATTGATGGAGCTTCGACTATAAGGGGTGATAGTGTTGCCACCGTCATCATTCTCTCCCTTGAGGATGTTCGCCCATTGGCTTACCACCTGGCGTTTCCCTGTACGAACAATGTGGCAGAATACGAAAGGCTCCCCAGGGAACTGTTAGTAGCCAAAGAACTAAATGTTCAACACTTGGAAATCTGAGGTGATTCAATGCTCATTATCAATTAGATCATAGAATTCTACACCTACAAAGCCTTGCATCTGCAACCCTATTGTGATATGTCTAAAGATCTTCTGAAACAATTCACAACGACTAATGTTTGACATGTGCCATGTAGTAAGAGCACTATAGCTGATGCATTAGCTACGCTAGCTTTAAACGTGCATCCACATTTGTTTGCCACCTGGCCTGCTTTAATGATGGAATGTACAGATCCTATAATCCAAGCAGCAAAAATCTCTTCTTTAAGTGCAGAAGGAATGCCAAAATGATACGAAAACATTAAAACCTATCTTCTACATGGCGAACCATCGCACGAGTTAATGTCTGTACAAAAAGATGCAATCCACAAGTGTGCCAAGAAATATGTCATCATCAGAGACAGTACTCTATGTAAGCACTCTTTTGATGGCATATTGTTAACCTACATTAATAATGACCAAGCACAAAGGATTGTTAGCAAATTCCATGAAGGCCTATGTGGAGGACACATAGCCCCACGTGCCATGGCCACTAAAACCAAACACTTGGGGTATTACTCGCTGTATATGGAACAAGATTTCCTTACCAAAGTTAAGACATGTGACACATACTAGTGTTACATGAATCTAATACATGTGTCACTGACTAAGTTTCATACTACACAGCTCACTTGTCCATTCCAACGATGGGAACTAGACATCGTAGGTCCCATCATGTCTAAGTCTTCCGTAGGACATAGTTTCATTATCACCGCCACTGAGTACTTCATAAAGTTTGTCGAGGCTATTCTCCTACAAAAGACTACATCTCAATAGGTTTGCCATTTTATCTTAGATAATATTGTAACAAGGTTTGGGCTTCCCATGACTATTGTGACCGACACTGGGCCACAATTTAGTAGCACCGAAACCAAATCTTTCTTCAATAATCTTTGCATTAAGCAATCTTTCTCCTCACCATATTACCTGCAAGTAAATGGTCAAGCAGAAGCAACAAAAATAGTGGTTATCAATTTACTCAAAAAGATGTTCAGCAGTAACAAGAAGCGATGGCATGAGAAAATCCTCTACGTGCTATGGGCCTATCATTCAACATGCAGAAAAACTACCGGTAGGACACCCTACAACTTAGTCTACAGATCTGAAGTAGTGTTTCCCCTTAAACTATAGGTTCCCTCACTGTGGATGGTCCTCTCCATGGTTATAAATGAGACTCATCACAACGAGTACAAGATTGTGAATCTAGACTCAGTGGAGGAGGAATGCATCCAGACACTCGATAGCATCAAAAAATATTAGGATAGGCAAAGGAAAAAGCATCATCACAACTTGCATCAGCGACTGATCAAGAAAGGAGACTTGGTTCTTAAAGCCGTTTGTGAACCAGTGAGCAAATTCTCTACAAGCTGGGAAGGCCCTTTCTTGGTCATCAATGCATACGGCAATGGAGCATTCAGGCTAGTGGACATCAATAGCAACGAACTTTCAAACCAAGTGAATCACGTGTACCTAAAGTAGTACCACATTTAGATGTCAGCTAAACTTAAATGTAAGGTAACATACATCCTCTACAATGTAAATTTGGCCTTGTAACATACGTCCACTACGACGTAAAACTAGTGATGTTGTACACGTCTACTACGACGTAAAATTAGCATTTCTTTCATGCATCCGCCACGATGCTAAAGTAGTAGATCTTTCAACCATCTACCACGATGCAAAACTGGCAAGGTAAGCCTTCATTTGTTGAGACGCTAAAACAGCACAGACTTGTGCCTAGGTATGACACAAAACTAACACCCATAGCACAATTTACTGAGACCATAAACTAGCTCTCCCACTATCTGCTATGACATAAAACTAGCACTCAGTCTACCCAAACTTTAAACCAAGACCATGGTCCACTGGAACTTAAAACCAGCAATGATAGTCTACTAGGACCTAAAACTAGGATCTCCCAACAAACCATCCACTAAATAGGTGGACTTGATCATTCTTGCACAACATCCCCATCAGAAAGAATGAGTACGATGTTGGAACAGAAGCAACGTCACTACCCCCAGCATTCTACTAATTCCTCAGATATGCCGAAAGGCATACTACTGACCCCTCAGAGATACTGCTACAATGACTGCTTAGCAATTGTAGCTCCTGAGGTTAGCATCACCAATTGGGACCCCAAGGAAACTATGGTCTCCCATAGCCTTGGCTACCTCCAACCATCACCACCACTAGGGTCTGGCTTCGCAGATTCATCTAACTGGCTCCTTGCCTAGTCAGATGAATAAGATGAATTTGGCTATCAATGACGAATTCCTAAGCCACAGTGTCAACAAAGGGATCCTCGCCTCTTGCTATGGTCCCCTCTCCATGGCCTGTGTTCTCATTTTTGCTTCAGATAACACTTGTTTCAACAACCTTTCCAGTGATTAGGACGACTACTTTTGTTCTCTATTCTTTGTTAAATTTTGCAGGTTACTTGCTACGATAGTGTTGTTCAAAAATGCATCCACTAGGAGGGTGAGGCATCACAGCATTCTAAGGTGGCTGCTCAGACTAGCCTGACTACTTTGGAGTGCAAACCCTACCTTTCCCCACCAGATACCTTATCTTACTTTCTTCTTCCCTTATCTTTACAACCATCCTTACCTTCTCCTCCTATTTGTATAGAATGTGAGCATATAGGAAGTATTTCGTACATGATAACCATCACATCCATGAATTGGCATAACGCAACTCGCCTCATGGAATGCATCTATATTCAAAAAAAAGACAAAGCTAGGAAAAATGGATGAAACACAACTCGTCCAGGTCATATGGGTGTAACACACAACTCATCTAGGCAAGCCCCGCATATATAGTACAAGCAATGTAACCTCTCGCGAAAAACACCCACGAGAAATTATCTATTAGCATGTTTGCAAAGTATCCTATTCATGCCTGAGTCTTCCTCAAACCTCTCTCCCTCACACTTGTACATTCCCTCTTCCACCCCTTACGCTCCCAACATTTGCACTTCCAGGTTTAGCAGTGCAACATCCGAGCAGCAACCGATGGACGATGTTCGCATCTTTACCTCTGTGGTGTTTCGCATTCTTTGTTGATGTCTCTCAGGCAAGCCCTCCAAACGTCAACAAAGAGGGGCCATTGAAACATCGTGAAATTTTGAGACCTCGATGATTTAGCAAAGTCTCAAAATTTTGGCAAGTATTTTCACAAGTTTGGGAACATCTCGACAAGTTTTCCCTTTTTGGCTAAGGGCCTACTACACTACGCTATGTAGCTCAGCATAGCAGACTTTAGGAGATAGAATAGAACAAGGGATGCACAGCAACAACACTTCAGCTTCACAAGTTAGCCATGTTCAAAAATTTATCTTTTTGTGTGCTATACCAGATTACACTATGCAGCGTAACGTAGCGTAGCGCAATGTAATGTAAGTAGCATGGTTGACTTAGCCGCGACAACAAAGATAACAAGATTCAAGCAGCAACAATCATTATGCCACGATACACTTCCCAGCATATCTAAGCATAGTTGTCAGATAGTTTATTCAATGCAAGAGATAAGGTCAAATAAACTATCTTCTTCAAGGGGTGGTTACGCTATACTATGCTTCAGAGCATAGCATAGTGTAGCGTTGCAAGATTTAGCTACAGCACATCAAGTCAATGGTGTATCGTCCAAAATCGTCGGTCTCTGGCTGGAAGGAAACAGAAACTGGGGGATCACCAAACGTGTACAGAAGATCCTACCTTCACCTAAGGGCAAGCTAGAATTTAATGAAGGTAGAGTACCTTGCATGGTCCGCACGTGGATCAGGCAAGGATTTCCCCGAACGTACACCGAAGTGCTATATGCTGGGTTATACGTAAACAGCGTAACCGATGTGAAACAAGGTGTAAACGGTGTAACTGATGTAAACGAAGCGTAAACGTACCAGAGCATAAATAGCAAACATGAAATAATAAATGGAAAACTGTAACAAATTTTTGGAAGAAAATGCAGCAATATTATAGAAAAGTGAGAGTTATAATGCACCGGTCTAATGTAGTTGTCACTTTCACACAAGGCAGACGAATAGCCCCGGTGGATGCAGGGATGACTATAGGCTGGTTCAAACTGCAGGCACAGCATAAAGGCTGTATGCTCAGCGTACAGGGTTGAGGTCCAGCATACCAGGTTCTCTATTTTGGTTCTTAGCATCTCTATTTTCTTCTCTGGTTTGCTCAAATTTTGCCAACCCCGTTCTAATGAAAAATTAGGGCTTTTATGCAAGTTTAGACGTTAGACTCAGATTGGGTGACATGTGGCGAATTGACCGGGCGTGAAAGAATAAAATTTACAAGTGTACAACATGTTACATCTATTGGGCATATACGCTCGGCGTATACGCTGTATCAGGCAGGCGTAGATTCTGGGTGTATATGTTATGGATGCCAGGCGTATACGCTGATGGATGCTGGGAGTATACGCTGATGGATGCTAGGCGTATACGCTGGGTGTATACGCTAATGGTTGCTCTATTTGTGTGAATTGTTGCCTTGTATCAAATCTTGCTCTGAAGTGCTGTTTCTTTGCCATCTTTGGGGGTTGCATGCCGGTCATATACGCTGGGCATATACGCTGTGAACGTTGGGCGTATACGATGTGAATGCTGGACTTGAGTGTATATTTTGGGCATATACATTGTGAATGTGAACTTGGGCGTATATGCTAGAAACACATACTTAGTAAAAACTAAGTATGTTGCACTCCGAAGTTGCCATTTCTGATAGCAGATGTTTTCATGGTCATCAGCGGGTCCTAAGGAACTGCTCCTCATTGAGTTTGACTCTGCTTGAAGCTGTTTGTGGGGTCCTCAAGCTTTAGTCATGCTGGGGAGCATCGTGACTTAGCTTGATTCCTTTTGGAAAAGTACTAGGCTCAAAATTTTGTGGTGTTTCAAATGGTATTTTGTGGGCCCAAGACATGTGTCATCTCAACTGCATTCTTCTCCTAACCCTAACCTTATAAATACCCCAGCCAAAAATGCTCAAAGGGTTGGTGATTATTGGAAATTATTAACAATTTTGGCAAAGATCGGCGAGACGACAAAAAACAGACTTCGCAATCAAAAGAGCATCGACGGTGACAAAGAGAAGCTTTTGGTTAGAGATTTCAAGTTAACAAATACTTTTCTTTGATCTTGACTCCCTTGTGCCTAGATTGGCTAGTAAACAAGGTAGATTAGCCTTTTACTTGCTTCATCTCTATATAGCTTCTTGTTGGTGGCATGTACTTCATCTAAACCGAAGTTCACTTGCAAATTCCATTGTATCCATCATATTTGTCTATAAGTTAAATCCCAGATCTTAGGATTGTATATTCTCCAAATTCAATTTATTGCATCTTATTTACATTGATTTTACAATTGTTTTTCATTGTTTACATCATTGTCATTACCTTCAAGATCTGATCGTGGAGAAAATCTCGTTTTCTCGTCAATTGATATTATATTCTCACATTGAAATTATCATCTCAGGATACGATCATTAACAAAATTTACTGATTAAGTAATTTCCTGCATGCTCAAAAAGACTGTTCAGGGCACCTCAGATTCATTTTCCCTAGAACGACCCTCGCACGGATCTGGGGTTGGAACTGTGTACACAGAACTCCACTCGGTGTTTCCAGCAACTGACATTTTCCATCGTTACAGTTTTATGGAACTAGAAGGAGGGCCTAAACCTATGATCTATATTTAACCAGTAGTCCTATAATCTATCTATAACCATTATTGACTAACGTAAACATGAAAACCCCATGGTTGTTTACGTGATCGTGTGGTACAGATCAGTCGCCCCGAAGATTCCTCTGGAATCCAGCAGGATAGAAATCCCACTTTTGCCATTAGCTAGCTTTTTCCTTTTTGATCTTTATCCTTGTTATCATTACCCTATAGATGCATAGAGAATGGCTGCATCAACCACTGCTGTTGACACCGCTAGCCTCGAAAACCCCTGGACCCTACAAGTTACACCTGTTGTTGATGAATCACCAACCAGTCCGGTGTAGCTATGCTGGTTCCTCAGGATTCAAAATAAAGTTCCTGAGGGACATGCTCAGCGTAGGAAACATTACAACTCCCTTTGCACCAAAACTATGGTGAATATGCCTATGTATCCACAAGAACTCGAAGATAAACAAGAATATGAGTTCATATACTATAACGGGAAGGAATTCGTTCCTTCACCTAATGCCTCCATACGCCTGATAGACCAACAATAGTGGATATTAGATCAGCTATTAATGGCTAGGGCATTAATAGAATAATGAGAAGAGTTATTCCATGATGAAGGGCCCCATGATGGGTAGGAGGACCTAGATTCCCACTCCGAGGAAGGCAGTCACGCTAGCTTTGTTGTAGCTCCTCCCTCCACAACATCCCGTGTAAATCTGTTGTTTACGGTCAGTACACCTTTGTCGTTGTCTACTACCAACCATATCCTGCACTCACCCCATCAGCATTTCTTCTCTCCAGTTGCCTTCCTAGGTGTTTTCCCTTCACAGTCCATTCCTCTGTAGTCATAATTAGCCAATCCATCTCATCGCGTACCCACACCTACGTTACCATATGCCCACACAGCACCCACCTCGCAATTGTACACAGCTTTCGCATCCTTCCTAGCCCTTGTTACCACATTTCCATTAGTAGCAGGACCCACCACTACTACGTCATGGGCTCTAAATACATCATCCCTCATTGCACAAGCTACACAGATGTCCCATATTCACCATCATTATCACCAAGTCCCACAGATGGTAAATCCCATTGCAGGGTCATTGTTTGTGCCCCCGACCACACAAAAAACGTATCCCATGGCACAATCGATAGTTGTCACCCCATCTGCACCACCTACCAGGTTGTGGATGACACAGATAGTACCACCTGTAGGGACATTTTTGATAGCATTGCTCACAGGCCAAGCTACTGCCCCTATCCCACCACCCATTGTGGCTCCTCCTACTATGCCACAACCAACCTCTTCGTCCTCGAGTCTATATCAAGCCTTCCAGCTTATTCAAACCCTTACTAAGGAGGTTAAACACCTTAAGACTACTGATTTTGACATAGTATAGGTCATGGATTTCTACCATGATGATCCTATTAGTCCGATAGTACCCATCTTGTCATTACCTCCTTGGATGCCACTCCCTCATTTTACAAAATACAATGGGGAAGGTGATCCCAACGCCCACCTAGTTACCTTTAGGTCAGAGTCATTATTGCTGCAACAATGGCCACATACCATAATGTGTGTCTTTTCTATGTCCCTAACTGGTAAATCTTTGGATTGGTACTGTGCACTTCCTCACTCTTCCATCTCGACCTTGGAAGAGTTGCTGACTCAATTCGTGACTCGTTTGCTAACGTTTGCAAAGTATCCTGCTCATGCTCGTTTTCATTAATTGTTCAACACATAGTCTAAACCAACATCTAAACTAGCACATGGTCTACTAAGACCTTAAATTGGATTTGCAGTACATTCCTAGCATGCATCTACGCCAAGTACGCATCAAACAAGCATGTACAATGCTAACGCGTGGGTGGGACGTCATAGCTTCAAAACGTAGTTCACAACATAATGAGAACACGGTTTGGAACACACACGAAGCTGCCACCCTTGGCATCATGCTGACCCTTTGGATATGTCATATGACATCACACTGGCCCTTCGAACCTGCCATCGCCAAGGCCCACCACCCTGATGGTAGTTCCTTGGCTAGTTCCCGTAGCTGGAGTTCCAACAGTATTGTGGCCCAGCCACAATATTGTTACCCTCCAACTCCATGGTAACTCCTTGGCCCATTTAATGTTTAGCTATGTAGTAACTGATCCCATAGCTGTACAAAGAATGCATGCCTTTTGCAGGGATTCTAGAGCATCCGCACTCACAAAAACTCTCAACACCTTCGAGGCCAGCTCCTCCACGCTGGTGCCACCAAGGCCACTACTAGCCTTCCTACTTTGGACATCGTGCACCAGAACGGGTGTCCAAGAGCTTCAACAATGTTTGTAGCTAGCAAGACATTTTCCCTCACTGACAGAGGCTATATCTTGCTACAGCAGCATATGCTACAATGTCGTAAAGTGAGTGCCTCAACTAGCTTGGCTACTTCAGGATGCAAGTTCCATGATGTGCATAACATAGCTCACTGCATGGGAAGCATCTGTAGGTAGGTTAAAACTCCCCAGATGTAATGCAGCTCATCTTGGAAAAGGAACACCTATCCTAAAGAGGGTTGAAGGCCAACAAAGGTAAAGATGAAAATATGAACAAGCTAAACATCATCTTTACCTTTCTCCTGAACCTTCTTCCTCCCTGCTTTATCCTTTCACTCTCAAGTTTAGCCGAGCGATGTCCTGGTGCTCACCAAGTGGAAATGTTAGCATCATACCTTCCATGGTATTTCCTTTTCTTTTTCAACATCTCTCAAGCCCATCCTCTAGACATCGATAAAGTAGGGCCAATGAAACATTCCAAAATTCGAAGGCATTATTGCTTCACTAGGTCTTTGCAAACCACACAATGCTACGACAGTTCTTTGGGATGAGAACACTCTAAACTCAGGCTAGCTAGTTCAGAAAATTTTCTACTTTAGGTGTAAACAAGCTCTACGGATCATCCTTCCTGTCCACCTAAGTAGTCTTCCTAGCCAACATCTTGCTCAGAAGTGATGCGCAGAGTCGGCAATAGCACTCAGAATGTGAGAAATAGTTCAACAACTTTTCTAAGTCATGAACTTTGCTACGCTACGCTACGTCTCGCTATGTAGCATAGCAATTTTCAGAAAGAAATTATAGAACAAAGTGTCATGCTATGCTACGCAGCGTAGTGTAGCATACCAACAGCTGGGTGATTAGCCCCCTCTCTTGACTTCAAGTCCTTCGGCAATGTCTCCTTCCGTCAGAAAGTAGTGAACTTGGCCGATATTAGGCCATGCTTGCTGCTATGCTACACTAAGCTACATGGCATAGTGAGGCGTAGAAATTCTGTGAAGGTTGACAGAAGGTAACTCAAAGTGCACAATCAACAAGATCACAAGTTTCATAGTGCAAAAGGGCAAATTTCACAGACTGGTGACGATTTTGCGACTAAGGCTAGTTGCTATGCTACATTGCCTAGCATAGCATAGCAAGCATATGTTGAACAACCAGTGTGCTTTGAAAGCTTCCAATACATGCAGCAAAACACGTAGCAAGATTCTATGCTACACCTCCAAACATGCTACACTACGAAGAATAGTGGAGCACAGTAGGTGGTTGTGCGACATCAATGCACTTCACTTAATTGACCATTGCTTTGATAGTGCAATTACGGCATGGTAGGTTCATAATTACTACATGGTAAGCTCACCCAATGATCATGTAGGCACGTGCAGTGTAGATAAGTCAATGTGGGCCCAAGATGCATAGTGTCCAAACTACCCTTTTCGCATGCTCTTGCCCCTATAAATACCCCAACATGCAACATTCAAGGGGTCCTCTTTTTGGTCTTCTTTCCAAATTTTTGGACTTTTCGCAATTATAATCTAGAGCATTGTAAGCACTCTGTTTGACATTGTAGATAGTTAGCATCCCTAGTTGGCATTCTGGTTGGCTCTTTCCTACCACCTTGGTAGCATTGAGCATTGTTAACACTTGAGTCCACGTTCAAGTGCACAGTCGTCTTGCTCTACAAGTCTTGGTTACTCTTGGGATCTCTGCACCTCCCAGCGCCATGCAACCGATTGTATCCACTTTGACAAAGCAAAGTTGTAGCCTCGAAGTGGTGCACTTTTTTAACTGCATTTTTACTTTATTTCTTGCTTGTTATTATATTTTACATCGATTTTTTCCTTTTATACATTCGAGCATCATCTCTTGCAATAAATCCCATTTTTACATTTTCATACATTGCAAAAGGCTATATAGATGCTGACTAAGTCCCTGTCTGATTGACCAGACCGTTTAGGGTGCCTGGTATCCATCCCATCTAGCATGGCTCTCCTGCAGATACGAGGTCAAGATTGTCATAATTGACAACCCCTCGGTGTTTCGTTCCAGCCGCCAACATTTTCGGTCACTACATGTCCTTCATGCTAGAGAGCTTTTGAACTCGTTGAACTCATGTTTGAAATGCTTTTCCTACTTTTTCATTGTTGCTACACTATGCTACATGATGTAGCATAGCATGGTGTAGAAACCATCATATCTTTCTCTTTTGTTTAATTCATCATTTTCTAGTAAGGAATTTTTCTTGAGGCCCAAAGGCTAAGTAGGGCAACCGATTTTGGAGGCTGAGGTGTTGCCAAGTGCAACTTTTTGGTTAGAATCACTTGGCAAGATGGGCCTTTCTACTTTCCCTTTCCTACACTATGTTATGCTACATAGCATAGCATCTTGCATTGATGACTTATTTTACAATCATTCTATCACTTAGCACTTGGTTGCTTGAGTAGGTATCTTTTGAAGCTTGCTACGCTACATAGCATAGAGTAGCGTAGCAGACTTCTTCACTAGAAAACTTGCCAAACTATTTTTCTCATACCAAACACTTTCAGAAACTCCCAGCATAGTTTATGGGTAGACTGTCAGCCAGGTCAATTGTCTAGTTGCGCAGGCCGGAGAGTCCATCGGGCTTATCAGTTCTGGAGATAGAAAACTTGCCAAACTATACAGTTCAACCATAGTGCCTACATTTTCCTACTGAACTATCATGACATTGCACTTGTGGAAGTCCTTGACTAAATTCCAAGATTGTACTAAAGCATGATGGTCCTGAAATTTTAAGGTGTTTCAATTATTTTACTTTATATATTCGTTTTTCTAATAAATTTTCTTTTTACAAAGTTAATGTACTAGGTAAGGATCTAGTAGCCCAGTATTCTTAATTGCTAGATAAAAGGATAAATCCCAATAAAAGGATACAAGAAAGGATAAAGAAAAGAAACCAAATGTAAATCTAATTAATTTTAAAGGTTTGAATACTTTCCTTTTTTCTTTCTTCTTCTTGTGTGATGTTTTCTTATGTTGTACATATCTATGGGTTAGAGGCACTTCATCTAGGAAATGCAAATGGATATAACTATAGAGGTAGCTTTCAAATGAACTCCTTCTCCTCCACTGATGTCACTACTTGTAGCACATGCTCATGTGACTCTGGTAATGAGTTCCTTACAATAGGTTGTACTAACATTCGTTCTTGGTTTTTCTCTAGTAACTCCTTCAGTCTCTATCTTGGGTTCCTCCTACTTGCTAGGATAGATAGTGAAAACTACCAAAGAAGAACTCATTCTTTTTCAGAATTTTAATCAATGCATTACTACGAATATACCTTATTTTGTTTTTGAGGGTATTTATCACTTAAGAAAATCTAGATCATGTAACTTGAAGGAAGACTATGAATTTGTACAAGGTAGTGCTCCATCATTCTTCCATCCAATTTCAGAGGATGCTCTAGAAATTATTAAGAATCTGGAGTAACTCTTAGGAGATTTGAAAAGTGCCACATGTTTGGCATACCATGTACTTACCCATTAATGGTTTTTTCAAATTAATAATGATCAGCTTTAGGTGAGTAGTTCTTACTCTTCTTCTTTTTTTCTATTTGATCTTGTTGTTCATAATTCATAACTTTTATATCTTTTTTTTGGTATGTAAAGGAAAGAAAAAGAATGGAAAAAATACATTAACAATAGATCACATCAAGGGGAGATGTTGGAAGCCCAACTTAAGAGAAGGGAGGAATTAGCAATTATAGCAAAAAGTGACTCTAAATACATTAAGTAATTGTGTAGCATCTTGGTGAGATGTAAGGAAGTGCTCAGTAAAAAGGACATCACTAATGAAGAACAAGAAGTGCAATTGAAGGAAACTTCAAATGTCTTTGATGCCTTTTAGAAAAATAACTAATCATTAGTATGCTTCTTTGTTCCTCTATTTCTCCTCTTTCCTATTCTCTGTTTCATTTCTTTTCACATGTATTTGGCTTTATGATACTTCTTCTTTTATAATAATAATAATAATATAATAGTTTATTCCATTTGGCTTCTAAATTAATAATAAAATAATTTTTTCATCCAATTTGGCTCTTAAATCATGGTTTTCTCTGATACCAAATGTGACATCCTATTCCTACTTATCATAAAGAACATGATCATTCATTTCTTAATTCATCACATTCATAAGCATTATAATGAAAATATCATAAAATACCTGACAAATAAATAATTGGATAATACACAGAATAAGGAGAGAAAATGGAAAAAAATTTATTAATAAGAGTGATATACAGTAATGCCCTTTGATTTATCTTTCCATGATATTTAAGCCTTAGAGGTAATTCAAGACTACTACCATGGTTAGGCTATCGAGCCGAAGGGGTGTTTATTTCCTTCTTATTCCTGTTTATCCAACTCCCATCACTTATTTTTTTTTTTTTTGGCTTATTACTCCATGCTAGCACAACCTTTAAACCCAACCTTAATTGACATGGGTGAAATGCATTCCCAAAGGGTACATAAATAATTATAGCTCATAACAGGATACCCTTTCAATTCAAGGTTAATTACTTAACAAGGGATGGAACATTACAACCTCATTGTCATGCAATACTAGTGTGGTTGAGTTCATTTCTTTTCTTGGTAAACATGGTACCATCACCTTGTGGATGGACTCTTCACTAGTAGAAATGTCCTCACAAAAAGGAATGGAAGTTAGCATTTTCACTATTGCTTCATAGTGAGTAGGAGATGCCATTACCAGGTCATATATGCTAAGGAATGTACTCTTTTGTGTCAAAGACTACTTAACTTGTTCCATTGCATTGATGAAGTCCTTGTCATTGGCTATTGGTTTTTCATTCTTGTTGAATCTAAATTCCTTCATTTCATCTTAGAATGTGAACTTCATGTTTAAGTAGTTGTGTTTTGGCCTCTTTCCCCTTTCTTTATGGCTTGGGGTCCTTCCTTAGTTGATTGATTAAAGCAGCCTGAGTGTTAGAGCTCATGGGGATGGATGAAATATGAGTGTATTTCAATGAGCCTACCTACTTACATGCCCTAGCTTGATTTTTAACTTTGTTTTTAGGGTTTATTGTAGACTTCTTTCATTGTTTACTTGGTAATTTCTTATTGTTATTGGGCTATGAAGAAGTGGTTTCATTAGCCACCACAGGAGGATATTTTTCAATTATAGTTGTGGTTTTGGTTGTAGTGGAAGAGGGCATCCTAATTACAAAAGACTCCTTTGGAGGCATAGGTTATGATATCCTTACAATAAAATGGAACCTTAAAATTGACAAAGTTGAAGGGCCTCTTTTTTTGAGGAGATACCTGAATCATGAATGGCTCTTCTATAGGTCTTGAGTTGTTGCTTATGATGAATGTCACTATGATGTATGGACTATTACTAGCATTTAATAGGCCCTTATATATCTACATTAATTGGTTCTTTTTCCTAATAATATTATAAGCATCAAACACAAACTCACCATTTTCTATCATCTTATTTAGGTCATCCTTGAGGACTAGGCATAAGTTCGTATCATGACTTGGTAGTTGATGATAGTGGAAGAATCAATCAAGTTTAAAGTACTTAGGTATAGGTGGGTCATCCTTTCTTGCTAAAGTGGAAATTTTTGTGATCTTGCATAGTCAATCATGCCTCTTATAGGCATTTTCTATCATCTTCTTGTATTGGATGCTTCCACTTGTTAGCAACTAGTCATGATGCTCAAATAGTTTTAGTGGTAACCTAGTGTACTTTGACCAATATTTTCTTTTAAACTTAGGCGTTATGCTACTTGATGTAGAGTCCTTGTATGTTGATGATTTGTGGTTGCTTGTAGAAGCTTTTGGTTGGTTCATTTTTAGTCCCTATGTAGTTTTGCTTTCTTTGGCCATAGTGTCCATGACTATAATGTTTTGCCTTCCATTCTCCTTGTCCTTATGAGTGTGTTTCTTTTTATGCACCACATAGGTGGGGTTATGGCTAGCCTCAACATCATATCCTATGTTCTTAATCTAAGAGAAGGCTTGACTAAGTATCCACAAGTCTATGTGACAAGGTTTTTACTTAATGAAGTCATTAATGATCCTCTTAAAATTAAATATGGTGAAAAGATGTGTCTCAACTATGGATTTAGGAATCTCATTGAGCATAGCATTCCACTATTGTATAAACTTTTGCACAAGTTCAAGGGATCCTTACTTGACCTTCATTAGTTTGTTAAGAGTCATATTAGGTTTTAATTTATACTTGGAATGGTTAATGGACTATGATATTAAGTGCTCTAGTGACGTGACTAACCCTCTTGGTAATGCAGTACTAGTCTAAGGCTTTCCTAGTTATGGACATAGGGAAGATCCTTATTATGGTATGCAACTAGGCTTGTAACAACCAAGATTAAAAATTTAAGGTGAGAAGGTAAGTTTTTGGGTCATCCTCACTCTTATACTTGGTAAATTAGAATATGGGAATGCTTAAGGGAAGAGTTATTTGAAGGACAAAAAGACTAGTAAGATCTTCCTGATAGAAGTCCATGATCTTGATTTCTTAAGTAATCAAAGCTCTAAGCTTCTATAACTCTTTCATAAGGTCCTAGATCATTTAAAATCCCTAATCCAAGCCTTGAGACATTCCTATGAGTTGTGGCATTTGCATGTAGTGTTGTAGTATGAGTTGAGAGGCCTATGGCCTGGTGATGAGTTGGGTCATAGAGGGGAAAGGCTATGTAATCATTGTTGTAGTGGGATCAATAATGAAAAGAAGGTTTGTTCAAGAACCTATGGAATGAAAGGAAAAAATAGTGTATGTGACCCTTAGATCACTTGGGGTCCCATTGTGGGATCCACTAGCAAGAAGGATTGATGAGTAGTGGTCAAAACCATCAATGATGACCTTGTAGAATGAGGATATGTGCCAAAAGGCATAAAGAAGCAGAAAGAAATTGATTAGGAGAGCATTTATCCCTGGTGGGCCACTATGATGAATGTCATTCCAAACATGGTAGGGTACATGGGATAAGAGTGTTGAGGGACTTATCCTATGAAATTAGTAGGACATATTGAAGTAGGTGCAATGACTTGGGGAGCCAATTGTTGAAAGAGGCCTCCAAGGAAGTTGTCCAACTAGGGTTTAGCCTTGAACTCATCTTATTCTTTTTGATCCTCTAAGCTTAATACCATGTCTTATCTTGCAACTAAAACCCTTAATCATTAGAAAAATAAAGAATCCTTAGTGTAGTAGTTCCTCAACCCATAAATCCTTAGGGCCTCCATAGGAAAAATGGGGGCATCCTGGCTAGTCTAGTAGATTAACTAAGGACTTATGAAAATGAAAAGCATAGTAATAAATGAAAAATAATGCAAAACTGATAGTAGATTTAAGTAATGCATAGATAATAGTCAAATATATTTTGTACATAGAACCCAAAATTTAAAACTTTATTGAGAAAGACTAAAGTGTAAGTTAGAGAAATTTGTACAAATTGTGCTTGGATAAGTAGAAAGAAGGTTCACTTATGCATGAGTTCAAAGCTTGTTGGAGCTAATTTGATCTACTTCATGATCTAGATGCTAAGACACTTTTGATGCTATTGAACCTCCTCCACTGCAACCTCGGATCTACAAATTGGGTCACTACTAGAGGGGTGAGAAAAGTGAGGAATTTGGCTTTCATGTTGCTTGACACTTGGAATTGGGAGCCATAGAAATGTAGCTTTGACACCAAAAGTTCACAATTCTTAAGGCTATAATGCTTCCATTCTAGGATTCAATAGAATGCAAGTATGGGAACTTACAACAGATCTTGAGTACCTGTGAATGTCCCAAGTGTGGAATTATGAATAATTTTATCTACAAATGTGTGCATATCCTAATACTTGCTAAATTGTCTAAAATTTCTTAACCATGTAAAGTGCTCAACCTGTAAATGGTCTTTGGGGATGACTTTTATAGGTTCTTTGGGTTATGAACAGGGATATAAACTTGCTACAAATTGGTTGTAAAATGTCTACAACTAGGTTTCCAAATTCAGGTGAGATGGATGCCCAAATTAAGGGGGTTACTATACATAGTAACTGCTTCCCCCATGACCATTTTTTTTACTATAAATAGGAACCAACAAACACCTTCTACATTGGAGATGAATCTTCCACACTAAGCTCTCCACCATCCTTGCTAAAGTGGGTAATCAATGTTGAAGTGAACAAAGTAATGAATTTTGGCTTTTGTGACTTTTAAATTGGGGGATGCAATTTTCAATGTTGGGGATGAAGACTCCATATTATTGGGGAGGGGCTGGAACTTCCATGCTAAGGGGGGAAGGTTTCCAAGTTGTGCATGTCATCTCCATGTTAAAGGAGGAAAGTTTTTAAAACTGCCACCTTTCCATGTTTGGGGAAGGTGAGATTTACCCTCATATATGTGCTTCTAGCATATAATCCTTGAATGATGTAAAGTATTTGACAAAGTTAATTGAATTTCTAATGTAATATCTATTTATAGTTTGATAAAAACCATAATCAATTTAACATTTTTAACTTTAAAAACACATTTACACTTAGTTTTCTCTATTACCACTAATTTTATTTGGAGGTATCTAGGCCTTCGTATTTCTAGAGACTAGTAAACACAGAAACTCAAGTTTGAATAAACATCTTCATTTCCCATAGTCCTACCAACGAGATCGAAGTAAATGTTGGTAGTCACAAATAGTTGCCAACACTTAGAAAGATAAATCATTTTACATTTAGCTTGCAATCTCTAACATGTCTATAGCCTTAGTAATCTATCAAAAATGAGATGATCAAGTAGAACTACCTATTTATTATCTAAATTATGCATTGATAGGCTATGAGACTTAAAACATAGAGGTTGAAAATTACTATCTAGCCATTGTATTCTCCTTTAAAAAAGTGAAGATACTACCCTTTTAGGAGCCAAGTTAATGTTATATGTAAAGATAATCTACTGAGATCCATAATGACCAGTATCTATGAGAGTAGCCGTATAGCTTGATGGAAGGCCATAATATCTAAGTTTGACCTACATTACATCTCACAAGCCTCAACAAGGGGTCAAGCTATAGCTACATAACTAATGACTTCCATGATTGAGGATGAAGCAAACATTGATCTTCAGTTCCCTGATGAGCATGTTAATATTATCAATGAAGTACTTGATGGATGTGAGGCAATAATACATTTCAACAATGCTTCAACTACTCAAGAAGCTAGTGTTATCATTGTCATGACACTATCCTCTAGTGATATCCAAAAATATTTCCTATTACTTCCAATTTTCATGCGCTAATTATATAGTAGAGTATGAAGGATTAATCAAAGGGTTGATGATACCTCATCACTATGGGATTAGATGCTTAATGATAAAAGGTGACTCATAACTAGTGATCAACCAAGTAACTGAGGTTTACACATACAAGGCTAAGCATATCTAACTATATTGTGACCTAGCTAAAACAATTATATCACAATTCATTGGCATTGGTATTCAACATATTTCTCTTGGTGAAAACATAGTAGTTGATGCTATCACAAACTTGGTCCTAAATATGATGCCCAACATGTTCAACAAGATGCCTTCATTAATGGAGATATGTGATCTCACCATCACAAAAAAACACTAAAGCTACCTCTATAGCCACTATTGACAATGCCTCTCAACAAGAGTGGTACAATGATATCAAGTTTTATTAATGAATGAAGAACCTCCATAAAACTTGACTATGCTTTAAAAAGATGCAATATTAAAATGATCAAAATAGTACTTCATCATGGTCAATAACACATTATGTAGAAAATCATATGATGACATACTACTAGTATGTGTGGGTAGAAAAGAAGCCGATATAATCCTCAAACAAGTACATGAGGATATATGTGGAGGTCATATAGGACCTAGAGCCATGGCCTTCAAGATTAGACATTTATGATACTATTGGGCCTATATGAAAAGTTATTGCCTACAAAAAAGTTAGGTTGTGTGATATCTATTAATGGTATTGTACCCTAATACACATACAAGTAATTGAACTACATACCACTCAGATCACATGGTAATTTCAACAATGGAAAATAGACATAGTTGAAACTATAATGCTAGAATCCTCCATATTACATAGTTACATCATCACTACAACTAAATATTTTAACAATTTGGTTGAAGAGGCCCCTCTAAGGAACACAACATCATAAAAAGTTTATAAATTCATCTTAGATAACATTGTATCCTATTTTGGCCTACCATTAATCATCATCGTAGATAATGGAACTTATTTAGTAGTAAAGAAATGTAAGAGTTTTATTGATAGTTAAGCATTAAACATTTTTTTTCATCACCCCATTACCCACAAGCCAATTGTTAAGCTAAAGCTAGTAATAAGATCATTATAAACATTTTAAAAAAGATGATAGGTAAGGGTGAATATAGTTGACATGAAAAACTATTGTACATACTTTGGGCCTATAGAACTACCTTTAGGATTACAATTAAAGATAGACCATATAGCCTAGTTTATGAATCTAAAGCTATTTTTCCTCTTGAATTATAGGTTCTATTCTTAAGGGTAGCTTTGTTTGACATCATCAATGATGAACAAAATAAAGAGCTACATATTATTGATCTTGATTCAGTGGAGCAACAATGGATACACACACTTGCCAACATCAAAAGATATCAAGACAGGTAGAAACAATACTACTGATAGGATCCTAATAGAAAGAAATTCATTCAAGGAGACCTTGTTCTTAAGGTTGTTTACAAGCCTATAGAAAAGTTTTCAGCCAACTAGGAAGGATATTTCTTGGTCATCAAAGACTGTGAAAATGGAGCATTCAAATTGATGGACCTAGATGAAAATGAATTGATCAATCAATTTAATCATTGACATCTCAAATCATATTACATCTAACACTCACCTATTTTCCTTTAGCTTTTGTTACGGTTTACAATTTTAACATATGATCAATATCGATGATAATGATAGTCTACAATAAGTGAACCTATGTGACCACTTATCTCTCTTTTTGACATCTGAAAGACTAAAAACTTTGTACAAATCTATTAAAAAAAATGTAGCTCTCTCATGTATCTATTGATTATAAACAATTGTGACCTATGTTTGCTTGGTGACTCATGTAGACCTATGCAAATTCTTGTACTCACAATGTACTCTTTAACTTGTTTTATTATTTTCTTGAAGTTCTATATGAAACATGAAGCCTAAAGTCACTGCAAAGGTGTGACTCATTATGGTGATGAGCTACCATGTAACCTTAGTTCACAAGATGTAGTTATCTTATATAATTTTTCCAATAGTGCATACCTCACATTGCTTCTATCACCCCCTATACATAGCCACTTCTTGTAGCCAAATTATAGCCTTCTAAACCTTCTTAACACTAAAAATTTATGTTTGATATTTGTGCACAATAGCCTTGTGACATTTTCTCTAGCATGCTTCATGCTCAAGTTGACTAAATGTATCATATCTCATTTAGCAAGAAAGAAAAGTCCAATACATTGAATGTAGCACATCTCATTAGGTAGGGAGTTAAAAACCAAGTTTACTAAATGTAACACAACTTATTAAGTGAGAAAGAAACATTTAGTCTTGGAAAAAAAACCCAATGAAAGTTTTGCTTCTAAGAAAAGGAAAGAATATGCTAAGAAAGAAAGGAGGCTAATGTAGCCTCTAATGTCTCTTTCTCTCTCTTAGAGAGAGAGAGAGAGAGAGAGTCAAAATGACCAAAGAAGCCTTGTTACAAATTGATGATTGCTCCATAGATTATCAAGTAACCATCACTCCATAGCATGAAAACTTCTTCATTGAAAAATCATGCCAATACCATTTAAATAGTGATGATGTTAACATCTAAATTAATTGTTAACCTTTCCCTAATAACCAATATGACCTTTATCTCATCCTAAACTCTTAAAATTCCATTGTGACCTTATCTCACCATTGTGAGTACTCCTTTGAAATATTTGATAGATATAGAATCAATTGTGGAGTGGAAACATTAGTAATATATCTACAGTAGTGTTTTGCATAGTTTTTTGATGTCTTTCGCATCAATCCTCAAAACATCAACAAAGAGGAACTAATGAAAGACCTTAAGGAAAATTTCATGTAGCCTAGATTTCCATTGTAATTTTGTAAAAATATAAAGGTAGATACAATTTTCTTATTTTTCCCAAAGATCCTATATTGAAACCCTATATCAATAGTTCCAAGAGATTTCTCAATGTAGAAATGGGATTTGTAGCCCTCAAGCTACAAATCCCATGCACCCTAAATTATGAAGGTCAAAAATGACTAATAGGTCATAAGTTTCATGTACTCCAACTTGTGAAAGGATCAAGAATGTTCCACAAGCTACAAATTCTATGTATGTAAACTTCTAGAAGCTAAAGAGGATCCATAGGCTATGAAATTTGATATTTTTCTACCTCATACAATGGGAACCTCAACCCCATATGATGAGCAGCGTATTAGGCCACCATGTGACACTTGGGCTTTAGCTCCACATGATGGGCAGTGCATGGTGTTAGCATGTGTTAGTTGGGCTTTAGATCCACATGATGGATGATGGAACCCCACATTATGGGAATTCTGTAAGCCTAACATGTGGGACTTGGACTTTTAGCTAGCGTGCTATGCTTTGACTAGGAAGCCATTCGTAATGCTCAAAACTATAATCGATGCAAGGATTACAAATTAAAAAACTATAAATGCTAGATCGAAGATCATATTTAGGGCTTTCAGAGGGTAATTTTGGTAGTAATCATTTGGCAAAGCTTTTGTAGGAAATTTTAGTAACATCTTGGCAAACTCCATACAATGGTGATTTGTAGAGTTGGAAATCAAGTTGAAAGAAAATTTCAAGTTCTACATAGGACATGCTCTACTATCCATGCTAGATTACAATAGATACATTGATTTTCTTAGGCTTTCAGACCTTGATCTATACTCTCAAACCCCCTCATCTGGGTTTTTGTTAACATTGAACATTTAATATATGATTTATTACTATTCCTATTTGGCCTTATTGTTCTCTCATTTTATTTATCCTTAAATTCAACATTGGAATATTGTTTTACATAGTTTTTTTACATTTGTACTTGCACTTAAATGAAATTGGTAACAAAATTTTACAATCCTTGGGTAATCAGCAAGATTGTCTAGTGTGCTTTAGATCCTTTTTGAGGCTCATGGATCTATGAGTTAAACTATATGATATGAAACCTTTCAATTTTCCAACATTGAAGTTTTTTGTTACAAGCCTATTGAAAAATGTTTCAACATAACTAATCCAAAAATCCATTGAAAAGAAGATCAAAAAAGATGTAGAAAAAAGTAATTGAAGGTGATATAAAGAAATTGTAAATAAACAAATATCTAGATCTTTTATAGAGGTAAATGGTAAAATAAACTCATGTAACCAATCCTATTTTGTTAGAATAAGGCTAGTGATGAGCAATAGAGTAGATCCTCCATCCAACCATATAGATCACAAGCATTCATACATAATCTAGTTACATTTAATGAACCAAGACTAGTTCAAGTATCTTAAATATTTAAGCATGAGATCATTGATCATTACCTTTCCAGTCACACTCATGTAGGCTTAATTCATGTGGTTAAGAGTGATTGAGGTACATGACCAAAATATTTTTATTAAAGTATTAAATATCTAAACTATTTTATCTAAAGGTAAGGAGTAAATCTAATACATCCTAAGCAAAGAGCATTCATTCCCAATGTGTCATACACATCATGAACATGTATCAACTTTTTTGAGTTACCAAGTATTCACTATTAAGTATATGAAGTGGTAAAACATTGGGATTAGCAAATGTGAACACTTTCATGCTTGAAGTTAATCATACTCATGTGATTCAATTAAGTATAATGAAGGTGAATTAATTAACTATGTGAATAAAATTAAAGAAAATGTAGTATAAATTATAAGAATGGAACTTAAAGTGCTATGTTAAATGCTAGAATGAAGAAATGGATCTTACTTTTATTGTCACCATGAAAATATATTCAGGTACATGTTCACTTGAATAAAATTATGTACAATCTATTTGGTTTACATTACAAGCACTTAGTTACTATTACTAATTGCTATGAAAACACACTAAAAAATTATTGTAAAGCAATGACCAAATGGTACCATACATGTAGTGGGTTCATATATTTATATAGGTATTTATAAGGCTTGCATCAACATTGATGTATTGACAAAGCTATGTCTATGTTAACACGAATGTGTCAATGTGACCTACTAAATTGACTTTCATCACCTAGGATAATGATGATAATCACTCTTTAGGAAAGGTCTTCCATGTTTCTTTTGTTGTGTTTACATTAACTAATACTAAGCAATTATTTTAAAAATTGAAATGATAATTATCATCTTGGCCAATTAGTTCTTTATTTTCTTCCTTCTTATGTCATCCTTTTGTCATATAGTAAAAATGATGAGATCATGGTTTACTTCAATAATTTCCTTTTGGTATTTCAACCTCATGAATCTCTTAAAGGAATAGTAGGACAAGAATGAAATCAATTCACCTTAAGAGTTAAAATTGAAATATTAGATGATGAATCATGATTCATCTGGTCGCGATATTGGACCCACGATATCGAATACGCGATATCGCACCCAACAACGATATCGGATGTGCGATATCATGGTTGTTGTGTGGGCCTATAAATACACATGTAGGCACATGAAAAAGGAGGCCTTTTTCTTTTGGTCAGTTTTAGTGAGTCATTTTAGTGTAGGATATTTTTGTCAATTTTCCTCTCAACCCTTTCTCTTAGTGCATGCCCGTAGTGTGATGATTGTAATTGTAAGGCATCCTTTATTCGAGTGTGACGTACTTGGACACACACATGACTGGAAATAAAGATAAGGATTACTTCATCATTGTAGCATTCACTTAGTTTAATTATTTAATTGTTATTGTTATTTATTCATTTCATAATTAATATCTCTTCACCCTAAACTCCTTAAATGCAGAATGAATACGACTTAATCACTAGCATTTAAGTGTGACTACTTGGTAGCACAGTACCGTACCTAGGATCTACCCTTGGTAATCTTAGTAGTAGTCATGCACGAGTTCCAAGATGTGTATGGATGATTAAGGAACAGATGCTCATTGCACTTAGGCTAGCTTAGATTCTCTCTTCCTATTTCCTCTTAGCATAACTCTCTCTCCCTTTTCCTCCTAGCTTAGCTAAGATTGTTTTCCATCGCCTCCAGCAGTAGCATTAGTGTAGGAACACATCACACATCTCACTCTAGACTAGACCATATGTGACAAATCAAACACTAGTCTAGGTGGGAAGACAACAAATTGTGATCAATGAGTAACTATCTAGATACCACAGCTAGCCCATCTGTGGAGTTTGACCGAATTGTGCATGAAATGCTCGTATTTGTATAGTTGAGTGTAGGTGTACCTTGCCACTCATCATTGGCGCCATTGCCAGGGATGGTGCTAGTTATTTAGATTAGTTACATCATACAAGATCGCTATAACAAAGTATTCACAATACATCTTTTAGGAAAGAAAATTAATTTCAATTAAGTCACACACAAATTCATACATAATGTCTCTCTCACAAGACTACGATAATGCAACAACTAGTAAGGAAATTCATTGGAAAACCAAAAAATTATATGATCATGAAGATGAAGTTTGGAGTACCTAATCTGATGTACGGGTTTCCTATAAACATAAATGAAGATAACATCATCCCAACTCATGAGTGCATAATCTAACTAGTGAAAGTGAACCCCTATTGGCCATTATGAGCCTAATGCAAATACAAGAGGCTATTCGAATATCCCACAGGCATCGCAAGGAAAGTTGTCTACCTAGGCTTGACTTAAACAACTTTCCTAAGTTTTCAAGAGGCTATGATTTAGATTAGCAACAACATTTACAAGCCTTCTACGATGCTTGTGCATGGAACAACATCGATAATGGATGGAAAAAAATTAAGCTCTTTCCTATGACACTCGTTGGCCATGCAAAAGTATGGTATAGGTCTTTAAAACCAAAATCAATCGAATGTTGGCCAACAATGGTAGAGCTCTTCAAAGAAAGATATCAAACCTATGCAAGAGTGTCAACCTTGAGGAGACAAATCCAAGAATGGAAACAAGCACAACATGAACCCTTAGACATGGCCTTAGAAAGATATTATGCATTATTAAAAAATTGCCCAAGCCATGAGTTCTTTGAGGAAAGGCTAATGTACAACATTATTGATGGGCTCCATAATGAAACAAGGGAGACCCTAGGGATGTACACCCAAGGTCAACTATATGAGCTATGAACCCATCAATTCCAAGAGCTTATCAAATGGGTTGCAAAAGAAGAAGGAGAAATGGCTAAGTGGGAGAGTGTTGAAAAGCCTCAATAGGCCCAAAACCTTAATTCAATAAGGGCCCATGATTATGAAGAGGAGAAATCAACTCACC
>MNCI01000459.1:52116-90609 GCA_015680685.1 Gnetum montanum | reverse complement strand
GTTACATCCAATGTTTGTACAGAGATACTGTGTTTGATCATAGTAGCAACAATGCTAGTCATGGGGGAGGCCATCCTCAATCTAGTTACACCCTTCATACCATCCAAATCTAAGTGCTTATCAAGTCCAACATCTTGTTTCCCCAACTGGGTCAACATCCTCTATCTCACCACATTCTTATCATTCTTCCCAATACTATCAACCCATATCCTCTCCAACACAACCACCACCTTGAATACCTTACACTTCTCCTTGATTTCAGAATTCTCATCCTTCACCTCCTTCTACATCACAACCAAGTGTTCCAGAAGGTTTTGCTCCACCGCACCAACCCACGAATGTTACTTATGCTACTACTATCAATATCAATGGGAATCGTCCACAACATCATAGGAGTCCCTTCTTTATACATGACCATAAAAAGGAAATGCAAAATTTCAAGCCCACTGCACCTTCCAACCCAGCAAAAGTCCAATGTTGTGGTGCAGCTCCCTCCTTAAATCCAATGCCTCATGTTACTTTCTCTGGGCCACCAACCAATACTCCAACAACCATACGGCCCAATGAATATAGCCACATGGAAATACATGTTGATCCTTGCATACCATCTTACAGTCACAAGTACCATAGTGGGACAACTCCTTATAAATTAACCACATCTTATAACTTTCCCCACTATGTCAGCTCTAATCAAGTGTGTGAACCCCAATGACGTAAGTATGACCAAGTCCCAATATTTTCAACATGCAAGGATCCCAAAATTTCATTTATTAATCCTAGTCATGCTCAACTATTTAGTTATGAGGGATACCCCCCATTCTAATAACAAGCAAGATGAATACATATTTTTCATTTTCTTTAATTTTACAATTTTTTTTCTAGTTTTTCACTTTTCAATTTATTATTTTGTCTTTTTGTCTCTTTGGCTTTTTATGAGTAATCTCATCTAGGAATAAAACACTCATGTGAACCACTGGTTGAGGTGTTGTTTTATGTTATCAAGTCTCAGATGACTAAATATTTGAACAGTAAGCCCACAACATCCATCCAATCATCCTATTACTAAGGGATTCTACTCTGAGTACAATAATATTCTTAATCATTAAAACTTAAAGTAACCTTGTTTTATCATGCCCAAAGTGAAGAATGATGGACTAAGAAGGAATGGCTAGGGTGTGACATCAAGGGGACTTGTGGATTCTCTTTGGTGACATCTATGGGAGTTACCATGTAGCTTGGTTATGCTAAGATCCTTGTAGATCTAATGAAAAATGGGAGTAAGAGTAATCCAAAGGCACTCAACTTGGAAAATAATAATAATGCTATTCTAGGAGGTCCCACTGGAAAGACATGCACTCATGCTTGAAGGTTGGCAGCTTCTCTAGCATAAGCATACTTGATCAAAAAAAAGAGAAGAGTGCCACAAAGTAAAATCACTCCTTCCTTGTACAAAATTCCAAGTGATCATATGCTTTACTCTCATGGTGCACTTACGGTTGTCCATCATTGGATGAAGCAATGTGATGTCACTAATCAGAGGAATGGACTTTGTCTTGATTTTGGAGCAACAGGTGAATGACACACTAATCACGTCCTACACTTAAGATTGATTATGCCCAGAGTCAGTTACCTCATGTCCCTTCTACAATTCACTCCCCTTGTTGTTTGTATAATTGTGACTTAGGTAGCATGGAATTCATCTCTTCGTGGTGATACCTACATGTGTGTGTTTTGTGAAATGGGTGTGGAATACATTAAACCCTTCTCATGCCTATGGACATTTTAAGGTGTGGTTACGTAAGGGCATTATAGGTTGAAACCTGCTTTGGGGAGGACCCACTTGCATAACCCTTGTAATTTGCACTCATAACACATCTTCTGCACATCATCTTATATCCTCTAAGCATTACCAACATTCTTCTTCCCCTTATCATCCTTTAAAGTTCCAATGTTCCTATGAGTAAACACATGTCCTTTTTTGCCTACTCTGCATGATTCTCATTAACAGATTTCACACCATTATACTCTTTGTGCCTTCAGGATTAGTTTTCATTACCCTCGACCCCTTTACATTGATCTACATGTCCTCAGTTTATACCTTGGAGTTTCAAAAAAAATTAAAAATTTAAAAATTCTAATTAAAATTCAGTAAATTTTACAAGTGCCCCATTTTCGATGGGATGTGATATCAGGTCCTTGATATCAAGTCCAACGTGATATCAAGTCCTCGATATCAAGTCTGACATGATATCAGGTCCCCACTAGTGGGTATGCGAGTGATATCATGTCCTTAAATTATATATATACATGGGCCTCGTGTGCCTATCAACATCATTTGCAATTATTCACGTGTGGGAAGTTTTTTAAATTTTCTTTTACGACTTGCGATTGCACATTTCTTTCTTCGATCATCATAGCTCACTCACTGGTGCTCTAATTCTCATTCCATTTGAACCTACTTGAACCCAGAGTGTTCAACTTAGTTGTGGGGGAGGGGTACATGCCGAATTGCATATAAATTTTTTGAAATTCATCATCACCCAAAGGACACTATTAAGGGTAATTAGTCAAAAATAATAAACATGTGCCAAAAACAATTACATCTCCTTAGCTATAAAAGGAATTAAACTTTGAAATCACCTAAGCAAGTGGACCAAATATACAAATATTTTGGGGACATTTCCATAAAAAAAATCCTAACCTTAAAATCAAACAGAAACAAAACAAGCTCATTAAGGCAACAAGTAAGGTATAACTCAACTTGGGTAAACAACCTTACTAATGCTTGGCCCGTGTGATTGCAAATGGTCCCAAAGCATAGACAACAAGAAGGTCCCTCTCAAGGTGTGTTTAAGCAACCCAGGAGAGGTAAAGAATAGGTGCTTGTCAAACAACACATAGAGCAGGAGGAGCACTCGTTTAGTATCCTTCAAGAAGACCCTGCTACTGTACAATCAAGATAGGTAGAAGGTGGAGCTAATACAGTACCTAAACTAGAACGACATCTCATGTTGCCTCTGGAATGTGTCTAGGCCATCTGTGAAAGGTCCACATTACTTGCAGTGATCATGGAATTGAATTTTTGACCTTTCATGGAATATGCTCTTAAGGTCATCAGGGACCACCTCAAAGGATCACCATTATGGCCTATCCTCTCAGAAAGCGATGCCTGGTACTTAGGAGAAACGTACCAATTCTAGCACAATAAAGAAGAAGGCACCATAGTTAACATTTGTGGTGTGTCTATTGATTTCTCTGTCCAAGCCATTTCAGAAGTGTTAGACCTTTCGAATATAGGGACAAAGGGTGCTTTCTTTGATGCTAATGTGTGTAAGGTTTGGTTAGATAGGGCATACGGTAAAGAGGATAAGACCTATGGATAGTTGACATTGGAAGAATAAATATACTTTAAAATTGGAACTTATCACATCTTCCCCACAAAAGGGTTAAATAGAATTTTAACATATGCGGCAAGAGAAAGTGCAATATTGATGAGAAAGGTTAACGCTAACCTGCCTCATCTATATCTCATGGAGATCTTAAGGTAGTTTGAAGAACCCAACATAGGGAAGTTTGTGTTTCCCTTCCCTTGTCTCATCAGGAAGCTGTGCAAGTGTGCTGGTATTCGGGAATACACTAATGATGTCCTCAGAAAATCCTAAAATGCTTCGTACACTGAACTGTTAAAGCCACCGGCTACAAGGAAGATTGCTGGTGAGATGCTGGGGCTAGAACAAGAGTAAGAACTGATGGTGGGACCCACTGTAACTCAACTTGTAGGGCCCAGCCAACCTCCAAGCATGGGACCCAGTCAATAGCAAGAAGTAGGGCCTAGCACGAGCTAGTGAGATCAATCACTGTCACCATCATAGGACTATCTAACATTGATGAGCCATCTCATGGCCATCATTGAGATAGTCAATTGGGGAAGTTGTGATGATGCAAATCCCTTCCACATCATCGATGATATTGTATGATCCATTATCTTCATAGATCATGCATGGGGTGAGGTGTCCAATCAAACAGGAGGAGGGAAGAGTTATTAGTCACAATAAATCTCAGGTAATGCTACATCCTTTCAAGTGCAACTAGAGACTAGTGAAGGGCCCACAGTGGTGGTCATGCAGCACCATGATGCAACAGGAGCCACAGAGATGGTCATAGATCACATCAAACAATATTTTCACATCCTTGTTGTGCCACCGACAAATTTCATAGGAGCACAGGATGCTCAAACTCTTACCTATCCCTCAATGAATCCTACAAAGCATGAGGACATGCTTGATTGATTCCTACAAATAGGACAGGTGATGATTTCCTTGTTTAACATTGCACAAGATGTTACAATAGCAAAATTAGACCTCATCTTCACCAAAGGAAATCTAGTCATGATAGAGATGAGGGCTAAGCATGCAAAAGTAGAAGTTGCAAGATTACAAGAAAGGCTCATAACCTTGCAGGCCATACAACAGGATCCCTCTCAATTTTTTCTTGTAGACAAGTTGGACATCTTCAAGATTGAGCAACTCAATAAATTACTAACAGAAAATAAAAAGTTGGTAGAGGAAAAAGAGAAGGTCGACTAGAATTCCTCCATGGTGCAAGAACAAACTTACGTGCATGCTAAGGCACTCTAGGCCTTACAAGAAAAAATAAATAACTCATTGCTGCTAATCTTTAGTTAACCTCTATGGAAAAACAAAAAAATGTTCTTGAAGAGCATTTTTAGCAACTATGAGAATAGCTAATTAGGGTTAACCAGGACATGAACTACTTGGCTAGGGAAAATCAGACCCTCTCAATGGAGGAGGTATGCACCATTCATGAAAAAATGGCCATCAAAGTAAACGCATGGTAGAACGAGGCCAAGCGGCACGAAAAGTTAAAGGAGCACTTTTGAGACAAGGTAGGAATATACAAAAAAATCATCAAGAAGGAGATCCATATGGCCAAGGCCCACATCAATGCTTTCAGTGCTCAACACACTAATTGGTGAGCCATATTGTACACATATGTGTTTGCCCACCAAGAGAAACTTAAAAGCCAATACGTGCAAATTCAAGATCTCCTAGAGTACATGGAGTTGGAAAACCTATAGTATGCCAACCTAGCCATGTTGACAGTAGGGTGCCTAAGGATAGAGCTCAAGAAGAAAGTAGCTACCACCTATGCCAAGTATGAAGTAGAATTTGCAGAACACATGAAAACATTGTAGAAGCTGGAAGTTTTAAATTCTAAATTGGAGGTGGTTAGAGAAAGCTACCAAGGTCAAAAAGATGTTGTAATGGACTTGGCTTGATGGCCTATAGACTTTCAGAAATACAGCGACAAAGCCAAAGACTACGAGGAGGAACGATGATTGTTTGCGGCCTAGTATGTCAAGGAAAATAAAATGTTTCCACAACTACCATACCCATGGAAGGTGCCAACTCTATCAAACATTCGAGCATCAAAATGGACAGCATAGGATCCCTAAACTAAAGAGGAGAAACTTTAGGCACTACTTCAACGTCATCAAATTCCAACACCTGGAGTGCAAGATAAGGGGAATCAACCCATGGAGGAGCCACTGCCACCTGGAACCACACGAGTTCCATCCAATTTTGGAATTTTTCATTTTTCATGTCATGTCCAAATTTTTTTCTATTGAGTTCTCCACTGCAGCATGAGTACCCTATCAGTTAATAATCCCATATCTATCCACTGTGTAACCAATGGGGCTTGTTCTTATTTTGACTCAAGAATGAGTTTTCATTCAGTCATGGGGGTATGATGAATCGTGATTCATCTGGTTGCAATATTGGACCCACGATATCAAATACGTGATATCGCACCCAACAATGATATCGGATGTGTGATATCATGGTTCCTACGTGGGCCTATAAATATACATGTAGGCACACGAAAAAGGAGGCCTTTTTCTTTTTGTCAATTTTAGTAAGTTAGTTTAGTCTAGGATCTTTTTGTTAATTTTCCTCTCAACCCTTTCTCCTAGTGCATGCACATAGTGTGATGATTGTAATTGTACGACATCCTTTATTTGAGTCTAACATAGTTGGACACACACATGACCAGAAATAAAGATCAAGATTACTTCATCATTGTATCATTCACTTAGTTTAATTATTTAATTGTTATTGTTATTTATTTCTTTCATAGTTAATATCTCTTCACCCTAAACTCCTTAAACATGAAATGAGTATGACTTAATGATGAGCATTTAAGTGTGACTACTTGGTAGCCTAGTAGTGTACCTAGGATCTACACTTGGTAATCCCAATTGTAGTCTTGCATGAGGTCCAAGATGCGTATGAATGATTAAGGAATGATTCTCTCTCCCTATTTCCTCTTAGCATAACTCTCTCTCCCTTTTCCTCCTAGCTTAGCTAAGATTATTTTCCATCACCTCCAGGAGTAGCATTAGTGTAGGAACACATCATACACCTCACTCTGGACTAAACCATATGTGACAAAGCAAATACTAGTCCAAGTGGGAAGACAAAAAACTGCGATCAATGAGTAACTATCTAGATACCATAGCTAGCCCGTCTGTGAAGTTCGACCGAATCATGTGTGAAATGCTTGTATTCGTATGGTTGAGTGTAGGGGTACCTTGCCACTCATCATTAGATAACTTTTAGCAGAAGGATATTAGATGACACCTATGATTATAGCAAGTGGAAGATTAGAAAAAATATGTATTATTAGACTATTATATTCCAACACTCATGAATCTATAGAAACATTTGTAGGATGAGAATGGGACCAAATCACCTTGGAAGTTGAAACTAGAAGATTAGATTACTTGTAATAAGAGAGTAGAAGATGGTAATGGTTCTTATAACAAGTGGAAAATGAGCAATATGTATTATTAGAATATTATAGAATATAAGTCTTCAAAGGAAAATTTCAAATCTTACATCAAAATTTGTATGAGCTTTTCAAGCTACTAACATTAGCTCTAGAGTATTATCTATGAAAAAGTATTAACTACATGAATATTGGACACATCTATTGTACTCAAGATTTATTGCTAACAATGTATTATTATAGTGAAGATTTATTACTATTATATTATGTACTTACTAATTTGTATGATGCATTATTTAGATCCAAATAGAAGTATTTAAACTTCAATTTTAATTTTACATCATTTATCACTCCAATCATAAATCATAAACTAATCATAAGTTATTTTTAGAATTTTAGCTGACACTTTCTAAGCTTTATTTTCCTTAGGATTTCCAAAATTATAGTAGAACATATGTATTTAAAATTTAAAAATTATGTTTACTCACACATCTATTTTTAAAATTTTTTAAAAAATTTATCCTCCTTGGAGCTGCAAGAATATAGAAAAAAGTTAATATTTATGTAAATACATTTATTTAATAAAAAATTAAATAAAAATATTTTCCTTATTACATGCCTAGATTTTAATTCTAGGGACTTTTCATCTTTGATCATACTTTCAATTCCAAAACTCTTATGGTATAGCAAAGTGGGATACAAGTATGTGTACAATTCAAATAGTGACAACATGAATAGGGAATTCTAACTAAGTACATAGACAATTTTTCTAATGCATAAGATATCTCTAACATTACATATTTTGAATGAAATTATCTATTTCTTGATTATATTCAAGTGAGCCACTACACATTTCTATCTGATTAATAAAATGCAATGCTTCTTTGAATGCTATGAAAATAAAATAACAATGTATGGTTGGATTCTAAAATCCAATATCATTAACATTTTATATTCTTAATTCCTCATGGAGATAATTTTTTAGCTGAAGTAAGAGGTATCAGTGATAATAAAACATCAAGATAAGGATAAATAGAAAAGATGCAAGCCTTCTTCCTTAACATTGTGTACTCTCAAGTACTTAGGGAGATAGTTTTCTAGCTAAAGCAAGAGGTATCAGCTAGTGGTATCAGACCTAAAAAAGCATCAAGATGAAGAAAAAAATTAAATATGGATGTAAATTAGAGTGAATGTCTACAACCCTAATCACATGTTACTTAAATATACCATTATGCCTAAAGTCCATAAGTTGAATTTCTTGCTAAATGCTAGACACTTTGGTTGTCATAGAAAATTTGATAACTATCTTAATTTATATCAAAAATTGTAAAAATATTCACAACCATAACATCTCCTTTCATGCTTCTATCAATGACACATATTTAGATTCTATAGTGGACAAAGTTACTAGATATTAAAGTTTTGATATCAAGCTTATTATACTACCTCCTAAAACAAAAGCATAACTTGTAGTTGAATGTCTGGTATCTAAAGCAAATCCAAAATTTGTATTCACATAACCACAAATATTCAAATCATTATTTTCAAAAAATAAACAAGAAGATTAAGTTTCCTTTAAGTATCTAATAATCCATTTCATAATAAGCCAATGGTTCCAACTATAATTATTCATATATCTACTAACAACACTAAATACATATGTTATATTTGGATAAGTGCATACCATAGCATACATTAGAGAGACAACATTGGAAGTATATAGAATATATTTTACTTTCATAATTTTTATTCTGTACTAGTGATGAGATCTAATATGTTAGTTAGCTAAGTTATGAAAACATCATGAAGCATCATTTTAACAAGTGTATCAGTTGCCTGCCATATCGTAGTTGCTATGACACATCTACATTGTATCATCTTTGTTAATATGTCTCAGTTGGCTACTATATCATACATGCTTTATCACATTTTCTCTAACTTAGTTATATTAATACATCCTTATTGATATAGCCCCATTGATGCATCCTTGTTGATGCAGCCAAATGCATTAACACATCCCTATCAATGCAATGCCTATATTTTACCTATAAATATGCAAGCACCCATCATGTATTTGATACCATTCGATTAATAGTGTAGCTAAGCTCTTGTAGTTTTGTTCTATAGTCTTATCAAGTAGTTATTGAGTGCTCATAGTATGGATTTGAGTTAGTTTTATGGTATCTTATTCGAGTGGCATTATACCTAGATACATTCCATGAACAAAAATAAGATCAAGATTGATTCCTATTCATCATAGTAATTTGGCTTAGAATAGATTTACTTTCAATGCAATTTATTTTCTATGTATTTAGTTAATATTTATGCTTTCATGAACATTAGTCAATAAATGGAATAAGTATGATTAGTTCCATATGTAAACATGCATTATTGGTTGATTTATCCAGTAGCATAACACTTGGTAATCTCAATAGTGGGTATGTGAGTTCAAGACATGTATGAAAAACTAGAAATAGATATTCATCACCCTTTGGATAATTTAGGATTTCATTTTATTATTAATTATATTAACTAATTATTTCTATATTATTATTGAGCTAATTTAAGGCTTGCACAACATCATAATCATATGCCTAACATTCAACTAAACCATACATAAAAAAGGTACTGCTAGTCCAAGTTAGAAGACAATGACCTATGATTAATGCTTAACAATTGAGACACCACTTTAGTTCCATCCATGAAATTCGACCAGATCATGCATACATGCTTATGATTCATATGGTTGGATGTAGGAGGTAACCATTGCTCATCATTGGTATTGTTACCAAGGATGATGCTAGTGATCTAAATTATTTATATTACAAATGATCACTATAAAAGTATTAATTATTTATCTTTTAGGAAATATTAATATTTTTAGCCACAGACACATTATTAATTAAAAACATGTTTTTTTTACATAGGGCCTATAATCCATCACATGATAAGGACATTCATAGTAGTAATGATAGGATTTATATTAAAAAGAATTAGAGTGAACCACTACAAGGAGTGGTCCCATATGGTCATTCTGACCCTTACTATATTCAAATATTGTTTAACTAATGCAAACTATCGTAAAGGGTATGGAACAAGTCCTAGAATAAGAAGGACCTAAAGGACTAGAACCTTCTCCAAACTTAGAAGAGATAAATTAAGAGACCATAGGAAGAGATATAACGGGCCATGATGATTTCCCTAGTTTCCATCTTCCTCTTCATCTTTAACATCTAGTTCTAACAATGATGAACATAAGTATGGAGATAGAGATCCACGAACATAAGTATGGAGATAGAGATCCACTAAGGGGTCATGATAGAAATAGAAATGAAAATCAAAGACAAGATATAAGGTATCATATGGAGCTTAAAAGAGATCATCATAATCAAGCAAATAGGAATAGATATTATCACCATAACATGTCTGATGATGATGAACCATTATTGGCTATTAGGAGCATGATATAAATTAGGGTAGTAGTTTGAATACACCATTAGCATCAATGAAAAAGCTGCATCAAAAGGCTTGATATGAATAAAATTCCTAAATTTATGGGAGGTTATAATTCTAATCCACAACATTATTTACAAGCATACCATGATGCCTTCACCTTATAAAACATTAAAAGTAAGTGGCAAAGTCTTAAGCTCTTTCTTGGAATACTAATAGACGAAGCTAAAAGCTCGTATATATCATTGGAAACAAATTCAATCCACTAGTGGTCTGTAATGCTTTAGCTCTTCAATGAAAATGAAAAACTTATTCAAGAGTTTCCATTGTAAAAAAATAATTCCAATGATGGTATCAAGAAAACCATGAATTCTTGGATGTAGCTTTGGATAGATATTATTCACTACCACATAGGTGTCCAAGCCATGGTTTTTCTCAAAAAGAGTAGCTTCATCACTTCATAGATGGGCTTCATAACAAAAAAAGGAAGACCCTTGGGATCTATGCCTAAGGAAAATTATCAAAGTTAAGATCTCATCACATACAAAGGCTAGTTTAATAGCTAGAAAAATAAAAAGAAGAGTTGTGTAAAAGAAACATTGGAGAGGAATATAACTAGGATGTAACTAGTTAAAAGAAGAAGGTCCATATTTATGATTAGAAAGTTAAGGTGGATCTTGATCACTTGATTTTGTACAAAACATAATCAGTACAAAAGTATATCATTTACATTAAAGCAATAGTAGATAAGATGTGGGAGCTGATGAATGAAAAAGTTACAACCAAATTGAAAATCATAGAGAAGAAGGTAAAGCAAATAGGATCAAGTGATTAAAATAAGAAGAGAAAAAAACAAGAAAATAGATAAGAACATGTATTGACAAAAAGGAAAAACAGTTATATTATAGTATCTTGCAAACTCAGATACAGAGAAGGATAATGAATGTGACATTTGTCAATATGAACATTTAAAGCACTATTTCCTAGTAATGTTACATCTACAAGAGTTTGGAGCTTTTATTTTGAATTCCATACTCATAGAAAAGAAAATTCCTAGGGAATTGCCTTACCCACAAGGTAAATATAGACATTCCTACAACCAATGATACTATTCTAAAGGGAATTCTTATCAACCTCAAGATTACTATCAATCATAATGATAAAATCCATGGTCATGGGGGATGTCATCAATAAACTAATAATTCCCCTATCACTGGCCATACTCTTATGAATACTATGTTCAATAACTTATTTCTCCAAATGATTCTACTTCCCATGCCTCAAATCACTCCTACTACTTTTTTGAATGCCATCAACCTACAAAATCTTCTGTAGGATAACCATCTCATGCCTCTTATTCTTCATCACATTCTGAATACTCTCATACTTTCCTCTAACATATGTCACCACCAAAAATGCAAGAAGGATTGATACCACAACCTCAATAAAAGAATAACACTTGTACTGTGAACATACATGTGAATAACATCTTGGAAACATCCTTTCTTCTTAGAAACATCTAATAAATCTTGGAAACATCCTTTCTTTAGGATAACTCCCACACATGTGAATAAAACTAGTAGGTCTACTAGCTCATTAGAACTAGCACAAGGGTAATCTAGTATAATCTCCTTCCTTATAAAAGTAATGTCTTCTAATCCTATGCAAAACCTAACAACCATTACAGATTTGACAAAAAACATAAAAGATGAACCTATCATTGTGAAGAGTTAGAAAATTCCACACATTACTAATAATGATAAAGGGTGCAATTGTGTGCTGAAAGTTCAAAGTGATATCACAATTTCTAAACTAACCTACAACAAACTTGAGGAACAAGCATGTGTGTAAAACCAAGTGTCCATAATAGCTAACTAAATCAAAATACACCCAGTGGATTGAGAATAAAAATACCAAATCACTCAATAGATGCAAGTAGGGGCACATTAATGTGAGGTCATTGTTAATGATATGGACTTGGTCTAAAACTTGGAGAAAAAGGTATGACAATCATCGTAACACATATTGACATAGGAACCTATTCTAGACATGGTAAGATTCCTCATGTCCCAGTCTTTACAACCCCTTCTCATCCCATTATACACCTCACTGTTGCATGTAATTATGAGCCTAATGGTTTTGAATAGTATAGTGCAAGATCCTAGCCAAGATGGTTGTGTGTTGTTTGAAATAAAGGCATGATCTACATTTAACTTCTAAGATTCCCATGGACATCTATAGAGGTGGTTATGCAAGAACATTATGGTAGCAGTCATCTTTAGGTAGGATCCATTTGCATGAATTTTATTGATCCTGCCTTTGAACTAAAACATTACATCCTCTAGGACACCATGGAAAACTTTTAAAACTTTATCCATGATTTTGAAACTACTTCAAATTTTGATTAATTTTTCTTCTTTTATACTAAACTATCCTCCAAATTCAATATTTCTTGGTCATATTATGAACCAAACCATTTTTTAGTTGATTAAAAACTTGTTAGTATATGAAGTTAAGCTCATTTATTTTGGAAGCTAAGAATGTAATTTTTGAAATTTTCTCTAACAACCCATTTTAGAACATTATGGTAAGTAATAGTAACAATAATCAAAATGAATTGAACAACTTGATGATTTTAGTTACCTTAGAATTTTAGGCATCATTATTTTGTACTTACCTTGCACTTAAATGTTAAATTTTTTTCAAATCTTGGGCTAAATAAGAATTTAGAAAGGGTTAATCATGAAGGAAATAATTATCAAAACTAATGTTGATCCTTTGATGATTTCAAATGACTTCAAACAAAATACCTAAGGTTGAAAATAGTTTATATACCAATGAAAAGAGGCCAAGAGAAGGATATATAAGGATATGCCCATGGACAAATAGTAGCATATATAATGATTAAAGATCAAACATCACATGTTTGCTAAACTCATGAGGTGATGAGGAGATATTTTAGTTCATCCTTTAAAAATTTTCTACATAAAATAAAAGCATCAACATAATAATCAAGATTGGAACATCTACCAGTACTAGCCACAACAAGAAGATTTATCTTTGGTGGATTTTTGAAAACCCCTACAATTTTGTAAACTTTAATTTCTATTTAGTCTTCTTATCATTTTGTAATACATCCACTTTAATAAAATTTTGTAATGTTGTGCTCCAATTTTATAATGATAGCCAATCCAATATTGATCACCACACAATTTTTGTAATGGAACTTTATCCATTTATATATAACTCAAGGACAATTTTTTAGTTAGTCATGGGGCTATGAGTTGTGTGAACATCATGAAGCATCATTTTGTTAAGTGTATCAGTTGGATGAGATATTGTAGATGCTACATTACATTTGCATTATATCATCCCTATTAGTGCATCTCAATTGCTTGCTATATAGTAGATGTTATATTGCATCTACTATATCACATCTACTATATCAAACATGACCAAAATTGCATGTTGTGACTCTTCTTGGCCATGTAATTCCTATCCCATGAAACCCAAGGTTAAACTTGATTGTAAATGTGAAGATTGTAATCCATTAGATGCAATCTCACATACTTTATACTTTTGGGACTAAAAGATGCCTCATAGGTGGTTAAACCCTCATCCCTAAGTGAAAAAACTATATAATGCCTATATTTTGATGTGGGTGGCTTAAAAATGCCTTTTGGGATGCCAAAATTATAATTTTGATGCATTTTATGAGGGGTATAGCATTTTCTATGCTAGAGATACCTCTTGGGGGGTATTACCCATCTACCCTAAGTATTGGAGGGTATGACATCAACCATTCTTAGCATGGAGGGGTATAACCATTACCCACAATGTTGTCACTTCATCCACCTAGCATTCCACCTTTCCCCCAGTGTTTCTCTAGCATGTTCTAGTTTTCAACATTGCACCAACTCTAGTGAGGATCCTACATATCAATGTTTCTATTCAAAGTCCTAGCATGGCAAAATGGCTTTGATGCTATGGGGGTATAACACTTACCATACATAGTAACCCTACTAGATTTGAACACCCACCACACTTGCACATAGCTAGAATTAACAACAATAATCAAGCAGAATTTGTAGCCAAATTTGTGGCTCAAAATCATATAAAGTCCAAGCACCAAGACCATGAAATGGTTTTATACATTTTCATTTTCATGCTTCTTTACATTTGAGATCTTTGAGTACACACAAAGCTTCTTGAATCCCCCAACATGGAACCCATAGCCATTGTTACCCCTATTATTCATCCTTTGATATTTGTGAGACTTTGGCATCAATGCTAAGCACTTGGGAACCTAAACTTCAAATGTTGCTCACTTTTGTGATCCAAATCCCTCACACCTATTATCCCCATACATCAAAAACATTATAGATCTTGTGTAGGAGCAACAATGGTTTGAAAGCATTAGAAGTGGTAGAACCTCCAAATCATGAAGCTAATTATAGCAGTTTCAATGAACTCTAAACCCTCATCGAAGTGAACCCCCTATTACCATAGGTAATTTTATTCACATTTTATGTACCCTCTTTATTTCTACTAAAATATAATTTACTACTCCATGTTTATGCAATTTTATTCATTTGTTTCATTTTGGCATAATTTATCTTCTAAATTTTCATTTTGCATTTTCATTTTTGCTACATTGTTTTGTCCTCCTTAAGTCCTTAGGTAATTTACCAAACCATGTAAGGCACTTCAAATCTTATTTTTTGCAAAGGTCCATTAGATTTGGGGTTAAGGCTATTTTATTTGGAATTCTTGGTTTCTCTAGTAATCAATATTTATAGTCATTATAGTTTTTTGATGCTAGAAGGAGGGCCTCTATCCATCCAAATTCTACATCCAAACCTATTGCATATATACCAACATTGTCTACAATTGAAAAATTGTAAAATATTTAAAGTATTTTATGCACATTTTCTTAAACTCTTTTTTGGTTGCCCAAACTAATGTTGTAATCCATCCCCTTTAACACCAAAGCCTAGTGTGAAAGTTCCAAGTGTTTGGATTTTTGCAATTTTCAAAATAGTTGTTATGAATTCCAAGGCCAACATTGGTTTTCAATTTCAACTTTTACCTCCTTTTGCTGCCAAAGTTTTCTTGCAAGGATAGTGTTGGTGGTTTCACCACCAAAATCCTCATCCCCCTTTACTATGAACATTTTTCTAGTAGAGGGAACATTGGCAACCTACCAAAGCCATTTCTAGTGGAAATTCAAAATTTCTATTTCCTTTTCAGGCAAATCCTTCTTGTCCAAAAGTAAATCCCCACTTCCAACACTAGATAGAAAGGTTATAAGATTTTCCATCTTACCGCATTTTTCTTTCCCCTACTATACCCAGTGTGGGTGCAGCTAGGAAGCTTAGTGTAGTTGAGGTTTGATACCCACCATTTTCCCTTTCTAGTAAAAGGGTTATAGCTCTTTGGATAACCACTTACAATTTATAGCCTCAAATCACTTTTTAGCTATTTTTACAATGTTTATCTTTCCATTAATTTTACTTGCTATAATTTGCACTTTTTATTTACCCATTGACATCTTATTAAGCCATTTTTAGCATTTTTAATCATGTCTTTCAGCTATTTGACTATCCTACCCTTCAACTTCATGAAAAATTGGTCTAACCAACAAGCTATAAGGGTATACAACCCCAAGGACCCTACCATGATTGAATTTAGATAGTCTTTAAGACTTAGGGGGTGAATTCCTAATTTTTCAATTATAAATGAAAATCATTACAACTTCATTTATGCTAAGATTCAAGTTAGCATGCTAATTCCTCTCATGGAAGCAAAAGCCGAAAGGAAGTTTGAGCTTTTACGATGAGATGGAAAGGAATATATTCCTTCCACATGTGACCCAATACATCTCAATGAAACTCATAGATGCATCTTATCTCAATTAATTAAGATGGATGAAGTAGATGAGAAGGTTAACTGGAATGAAAACCAAGAGGTGAGGATGAGTTTGGGGTAGAATACAAACATGAAAACATTCTAGGTGGACTATTTCAATAATTAATCCCTAAGGCCATAGTACCTACCTCCATCTCCTTTGTCTCNCGCATGGGATGCGATATCGCGACCCAGTGCATGTCGCGTCTCATCACTAATCATTATTGGACCCACACTAGTTATAGCCATGCACCAGACATAATTGATGCAACAACCTACAATGTATAATCTATCAACATTCATGTAGTGAAGATGCACTCTTCACCAAGGAAGACAAAATCAACATTCTAGTATTTCACAATAGTGAAATTAAGGTCAGCCCCAAAAATGGTGAAGTGACTAAGGCTTATCTTTTCATCATGATATAGGTAGTCCTATACAAGGTGCATTGTGTGGATGTGAATAAAGGAACTATAACAAATGTCATCCCATGCACCATAGTTGAACATTTAGGCTTAATGAAATAAATACAACATATGATAACATTAGTTCTTGAGTCCTTTAGTGAATCATGGGTTGTTGTTAAGGAATCCATCTCGTTAGACTTTGTGGAAGGGGAACAATTACCCATAACTATGGATTTCATGATGGTAGTGGAAATACCAAGGTTCAATCTCATTCTGGGAAGACCTTGGTTGGCTTAACTATGACCTGTATTCTTACCTATTTACCAAGAAGTTCACCTTCCTTAAAAGGGATGTGAAATCATCATTCATGGTGATAATGTGATCCCTTTACTATTAACAATGTGGATATAGAATAAGGATCTAAAGTGGATTTTTAGGAAGAAACTCCTAGCCATGATGTTAAGAAACCAAAGAGAGCCCAAAAAGTCAAAAACAACAAAGATGGATGAGGAGACACACTATGGGAAAAACTCCTTTTTAACATCATTAGTGAAGGGGATGGAGAGTACAAACTAGTGCAAAAAAGGCCCTATATGTTTTCTAATCTCCCAAAGATTAGGAAGCATTTGCACATGTACCCCTTGATCCTTCCACCCTATCTCCCTGTGACCTTGTAACTATATGTACCTATAGCTTGTTAGCCTAGATTTTGTTATGCCTTTTATGTTATTTTGTTTGTTTAATATAGCCTAGGAATTTATCTTTTATTTGCATTTTTTTCATTAAATTCGTTTCTCTCTCCTTTTGTTGAATGATGTAAACATAAAAATCTCATAAATAATTTAAAACTAGAAAACTCATAAAAATTATAAAAGATAAAATAAACATAAATTTATGCTTCCTTTTAACAATGGCCCACCATGACCTTAAACTAGCAACAACGCATGGCCTTCCATGGCCTTAAACTAGCAAACCAATTAAACAACCTATGCCTAACATGGCCTAAAAGTGACAAGCATCTTTTTAACTGATTTTCATTTTAGCCTACAACTATATCATCTATTCATTTTTAACATTATAGCCATGATGTCCAATGTAGCCATTCATAACATTTACAACATTAAAACCTAGAAACCATAAAGCCATGATAAAACCATAATACTAGAACAATATATCCAAAAATAAAACCAAGAACTAAGATTTAAAATGTTTATAACAAACATGGCCATAGCCACATTGTGTGGAAAAGTGTCTAAATAATAATAAAAAATAATCATAAAACATCCATAACAATGTCTTGGCTAACAATAGTCATTAACATCAATAATAAATGTAAACATCATGTAGCCATCAATAAGAAAAACTCAAAAAGGTAATTGGAGGATGCTAAGGAGAATTTGGAGGAGGAAGTGATGGGCCATCTTGACCCTCACCACTGGGATTGTTAATGTCTCTTGGTTCTTAAAACATAACAACACAAAGCTAATAAGTAACCAACAACAAACATATAACTTAAGAAAAAATTAAAAAAAAAATAATATATCAAACCTACATGGAATCTAGCTCAATGAACTCTAGGATTAGATGTTGAAGACCAATCTCCAAATAATGGAGGATCTAGTCTTCCATCATATTGGCCTAGTTAACATCCCCAAAACTAATACCTATGATGATGTTTGTTGGATCCACCCTTATCTAATACTATAGCCATAGAAGTCACACCTGTAGCCAAGATTACCTAAGGAGTAGGAGATTTGGCCACTATGAGAGTGCTTTCAAAGAGTTGGTAAGCACTCTCAGCCTAAATCCCCTAGATGAATAGCTCTCTCTTGTGTCATTGAGTCATATCCTCCATAATCCACCTAAGGTATGCTTCCTGATCAGCCTTGTATTTTATCTTATGATTCTTTTGTGTTTGATCTCACCCTAGGATCCAAGCATAATAATCCTTCCAATCCTTGGCTCTTCAAGAGATAAAATCCATCTGTATCTACTACTTCATCATCTTCCTACAAAGTGCCACCTTTTCATGGATGATGTTCCAATAACAATCCCATGTGATCTCTTTATTTTGCAAGTAGTTTGTGTTAGCCACTTGAGCTTTCACAAATGCCTTCCAATCTTAAAGATTTCTAATTATCTTCACTTGTCATTGAGTCTCCTCCATCAAGGCCACAACTTGCTTCCATAGGGATTCATTGGACCTTTGGAGCTCCCATGAAGTTTTTTCACACAAAACTATAAGATCAATAGTAGTTTTGTACAACTTTAGGGCTACATTTTTAAGATTGAATGGAAGCTTTGGCAAGGAGTCAAACTCCATGACATGGCTAGGGTCCCATGCTACTGATGCCATTGTAAGAAATTCATACCCATAAATACAACCATAAGCATGATCCACAATCAAACATAGCCATAACATAAATACAACCTATCATCAAATATACATACACAACATAGGAAAATGACTAATGGAAATAAATCATTGTTCTTATTGATCTTAGGTGCAACCTATTGTAACCAATCAATGATGTCCTTGGCCACTCCACACATGAACTCCATCTTTTCTAGGACCTCTACTTATGGTTTCACATCAAAACCAGGTGTATAGGCCTCTACCCATAACTCAAGAACTACAACAAGCATAACAATCATCAAATAGTTAAACAAAAAACAAAAAAAACCATAGGTTTTAGTGAGTAGCATTAAGGCATGTAAATGCTTGGCTTCTCTTCCTCCTCTTGGATGATGATAAGGGATGCACCTAGCAATGGCTCACAAAATAAGACATCTAGGTCATCTAGATCAATGTTGGCTAACCCTTCAACCTCATGTTATTGTAAGATTACCTACTTCAGATGTTTTTGTTTCTCCACTATTGTGGAAATAGCATGTCTCTATGCCTCCTTCACTATGGTAGCTACATGCCTTTGCTCCTCCTCTGTAATGGTAGCTATGGCTACCATATTTTGACACTTATCTAGAATCATAAGACATAAAACAAATTAGCACATAAAATAGCAATATAGGCATAATACACAAAACATAGAATAGTCAAATCATAGTTAAGACATATGATTGGCTGCCTAATGTGACCTATTAAGCTTCAACTTGATCTTCTTCTAAAAAGGATACTCTGTTGCTAGTGCTACTTCCTATATTGATCATTTGAGCTTCGATCTAGCTACACCATTAACCTCTCTACGTAGCTCTCAAGCCCTCCTGATGTTAGTTGGCACTCTAAGAGGCTCCTTCCTCATGTTGTTAAGGAAAGCACACTAACTACCACTAACTTCCTTAATGATCATAGATAGTGATTCTCCCACATCCTCTTATGGGTTCTAGGTCTATATGGTAGGATAAATATACTTTATCCAAGACCTAGAGAGTTGTTATGGGTCTTGCTACACAAAACACCCATTCCTCCTCATTAATAAGAACTCTACAAACCTCTTTAAATAAGCCACATAAAATGCATAATGCATCATGGAGTTTGAGGATATACTCCTAAGTCCTTATAGTCAAAGATGTAGCCTAGTTGAACAATGTGCCCTTTGTTAGGACCTTCTTAAAGCCATTGAATTAGCCTTAAAATCTAATGGCCTTCTAATTTGTATAATTTTCCTTTAGCATATGTTCCAAGGATCTCTTGGGTTTGAGTTTGAAGCCCATCTATGATGTGGTGAAGTTGTTCTTCCTCGAGGAGAAGCCATGGCTTGGACATTTATGCAATAAAGAGTAATAATTCTAACAAAGGGCACATAGTTCTCATCAATGGACATAATACAATATTATGCTTCTTGAAGCAAAAATGATGCCATTAGAGGTTGAAGTTATTTATTAGTTTATAGCCTGCACTCATAATCTTTCTGCATCTTCATTAGATAAATACTTTAAAAAGTTGGTGATGAAAACCCATGATAAAGAATGGCTTTATAACAAAGTTTTATGGCTTAATAAATGGAATTGTCAAAAGTATATTCTTTATTTTAATCCTAACCAAGTTTGTGAATTGGTAAAACAAGCAATATTTCAAAAACTTTAAAAAAATGTAGAAGGAAGAAAAAACATTTATCTTTAAATATTATAGAGAAGGCCTTAATTCAAATGCAAACTATTTATTTGCTACTATTCCTCATCATTTCGTCGTCATCGTCATCCTAGCATTATCCCAGCAAAATGGTGTCAACTATTCCTCATCATTTATAATGCACAATTAGCATAACATGAATGGGATCTCATCATCTAAGAGTTAAAATCGGTAGATGGCTTAAAATTCCTTGTGAAAAATGAATATGTTGATTATACAATACAAATAACATTGAAGATGACTATCACATTTTCTGACATTGTCATACATTGGACCATGTTAGACATACATGAGATATTATAATTGCAAATTTGGTTGACTTGTTCTAAATGTTACCAAGAATAATGATGTTTTCAAAACTCGTAGCATTTGTATTTCTTGTGTCCATTAGATCTAGAGGATCTACAAACATAATAAAATTTCAGTTTCAATTTCAATTTGTTGTTCATGCTTCTTTTGTACTACCTAAAATTCATCACTATATAAGATAGTAGGCTTGATTGCTATCCTATAAAATTTTTCCTTTGGTTTTACTGGGATTCTTTTATCACATAGAACATCACTAGCCTATCTCCATTTTGACCAACCTACCTCAATCCTATTTCTTATATCTTTATCAATTTTACCATTTAATTGGAGCATTGAGAGTAGGTAGTTTGCACTAATGGACTTTTTGGCCTTGAATTGGCACTTCTATTTGACCATTATTTATGGCATTATTGAAATTGCATTCCATATATTTGGTCTCACTTCTACTAATTTTCAAGCCAATAATTATGAAAATTCAAGTTAATGCTAATGATAAACATATAATTACTAGTACAAAAACTAAAGAACACACCATGTAGATACTTGTTTATGACCTAGGTTGAAGTTGAACTTATTATTATTCATGCATGGTTTTATATAATGACTTGTAACTACTTCTTGAATTTTCTTCTCAATTTTTAATATTTTGTTTAAATGTATATGTTTTCAAAAAACTTGTTGAATTTTCTTTTCAATTTTTAATATTTTGTTTAAATATATATATTACGTAAACATCATTTCATGAGGAAAATCGGCCATGTTGACCGGTGTGTAACGTACCGAAAGCTTTGTAAAGCATACCACAAATACAGGACCTACCTGGACCTGGTAGCGGCAGTAGAATGGGCTGGATTGAATTGAACTTATGATTGAATCAAAATCAAATACTGTACTGTACTGTATTCATTGTTGTGGATGTGTATGCATGCTGCATTATACAAGCAATCACGACATAGAACTACCAAAGCAAAAGCAGCAGCAGATTGGCCATGGTACTCACATTGCCACGCAGAATTTTTGTGAGATTCCTAAAAACGCCCAAGCGTATTGGCATTCATCCACATCAATACTGAGTCATGAAATTCTTGTTCGGAGGCATGATCCAGGAGGCAATGCAAAATTTTTACAGCATCGTCTCCCAGAAATCGAAATCTCGGTGCTTTTTAACCCTTCAAACATGCAATCTGCGGATGAGTAATTTGATAAGATTACCTTCGATGTTCTGATTGACAGTCTCTGCAAGGTTGGAAGTTTGGATCATGCCATGGATTTGTTTACAAGTTTGGATCATGCCATGGATTTGTTTACAGAGATGGAAAATGCTGGCATATGCTGGCATTTCTCCCAATATTTTCACCTACAATGCATTTATTTGTTGGTTTTGCAGGAAGGGAATGCTGGATGAAACTCGTCAGTTGATTGCATCCATGATTCTGCATTCTGTAGATCCTAATGAATTTAGCTACACTACCTACATTGATGGTTTGTACAAGACAGGGAAACGGCAAGAAGCCACAGACGTGTTATGTGATGATGAGAAAGGGGCTTCAGCTGGACGTTGTTGCTTACAGTGTGCTCATAGATGTGCTTTGCAAGCGGGATAGCCAGTACTATGACACATGTTTTTGCAATCACATCTGGGTTTTAAAATGTTTCTATTAAACAGGACTGCTAGGTGGAAGGAGTGATCAAGAGACACGGAGGGAGTTGGATAACACTCAAAACACAGGGTCACGGCATAGTTACCGAAACGGAAACGGCGCAACGTGAGCAACGGCAATGCAACGGAAACGGCAAACAATCTGCCCAAAAAGAAACGAGCTTTAAATATAGAATCATAGTAACTTTAGCAANAAATAAATATTTTTTGAAAAAAAATTAATAAAAAACAAAAATATATATTAAGAACAATTTTGGTCATTGAGGGGGGCGGGGGGGCAACCCCCTAGAAAGCGAGGGGGGCACCCCCCACCAAGGACAGCAGGGGGGCACACCCCCCCACCAGCAAGAAGAGCCAAAACAGCAAAGAGATCGGGGCGAGCGTCCCCCACTACCCGGGCCCAAGAACCCTCTAAGGGTTCATCAGCAATACATGATATATTAAGTCCAATACATTAACATGTTAAACTTGTAACATACTTAATATTGTTTATACCATATTGTTACTATTATTTTTTATACGTTTTTTATTTTTATCATCAAACATATTTTCATAATTAGAATCTAGAACTTCGATAGGAAATTCATCATCTCCATCATCCATAGATCCTCCATAATCCCACATTCGATGAGGACCCATTTTGTAATCTTGAGAAGATTGAGATAATAACCTAATATTTGAATGAATAAAAACTAAATCTTCAGCCTTCGCAGTGCCTAGTCTGTTGCGTTTTGTTGACTGAATAAATGCATATTCACTCCAATTTCTTTCACATGCTGATGCACTGGAAACCTATAATACAGAAAAGAATTAAATTCAAAACTTAATAAGAAGATTCTGCTAAAAAATCTTTGTTACATAAGCATAAGGATTTTGATTATCTTCTTCCATAATCAATAAGAGTGAAAAAACCTTTATTAAAAATAAGATAGAAATATGCTATTTTAGCTTAAATAAAGGAAACAACAAAAATTAAAGAGAGGCAGCAAACATGAAGAAAGAAAAGATTAATGTCATTAAATATTTAATTCACAAAAAAATATTTATAAATATCTTTAAGTAAAATTTAAAAAAGAAAACTTACTTGAGATAAAACACGAATTGCTACCTCCTTCAGTAATGGAGTTTGAGTTCCATATTGATTCCAAAATGTAAAAGCATCTAATGCTTCACGATCATATGCACAATCAGGATGTGCAAAATCTCCCTCTGATTTGATATAAATGCCATATTCTTTCTTTATCTTTACACGATCTTCTCTACTTGAAAAACATCGATCAATATAAGTTTTCCAACCTTTGTTAACTTCCTCATCTATCCATGGCTTTTTATGAAACCATTTTGGATTAAGAAGAAACCCAATAGAATGAAGGGGAGAATGAAGCATCCTCCATCTCTTTTCACTACATTCCCATATTAAATCCTTTGTATGCTGATCAAAAGAAAATGAATCATTTTGTAAAATCTGAAACAATGATTCTCTCGTTTGATCCATTTTTTCAAAAATTTCTCCCATGGATGGAGAATTACTATCGCAAAGTCTCAAAACCTCATAGATGGGATAAAAAATTTTTAAAGTAGCTTCAACTTGTTTCCAAAATAATTTTTCCCTACTTCCAACAATAAGATCAACAATTTCTTCACATAAACTTGAATTAACACTTGATGAAATTTTCCACCTTTCCCACTCTACTGAAATTGCCATTTCCCTAAGAGACTGTTTCACTTTAAAAAGACGTTCAATCATAATAAATTGTGAGGCAAACCTAGTTTCTGCATATTTTAATAACTGTAAAGAAGAGTACTTTCTGTAGATGGCTTGTGACAATGAATGATTAGTGATAAATTGCTGAATTTTTTTACCATTTGCTACAACTTCAGATATCCAGTCAACACCAACATAAATATCTTTTAATAACAGATTCAAGCAATGTGTTGCACAAGGAGTCCAAAAGATATTTGAATATTCATCCTCTATCATCTCTCCTGCCAAAACATTATTTGAAGCACTATCTGTGATAATTTGCACAATATTATCTCTTCCTATTGTATTTATAGCCTCACGAAATAATCCCATTAGATAAGCAGCATTTTTAACATTTCCTGAAGTGTCATGTGACTTGATAAAAATAACACCTTTTGGAGATGATGCAAGAATATTAATAAGTGGTTTGTTGGTAATATCTGTACACCCATCTGATAAAATAGAAACACCTGTAGTAGACCAACTATCCTTTATGCTTCTAGGAAACAGAGAGGGGGTGCGCCCCCCCCCCTCCCCCCTCGAGGATGAGGGGGCCACCCCCCACCCGGGACAATCGAAGGGGGGGCACAAAAATAAAAAATAATCAAAGAACATTGTCTATCAAAAAATAAAAAATTAATCAATATAACTCCCATGACAAAACAAAAATAGTGGGGGGGCACCCCCAGGAAACAGAGAGAGGGGAGCGTCCCTCAGAAGATAGAGAGGGGGGGTGCCCCCCTAGGAAATAGGGAGGGGGGGGGCCCCCCCCCCCCCCCCCCCCTCCTCGGGGACGAGGGCCCGGGACAACCCAAGGGGGGGCACACCCCCACCCGCATAATGAGCAAGAATAGCGAAGAAGACTTGGGGGGCATCGACCTGGTAGAGGGGGGCTAGGGTAGGGACGCAGGGGGATCATTATGTGGTCTTGCCTTTTGTAGTTATTGGTATATTTCAAATGAAACATGGTAAAAACGTTATTGTTTTGAAGAGGGAGGAGGACTGTTTGTTGCAGAACCAGACTTACCACAGAGTTGACTGGTTAGTGGTTATGGACAGGGATGCGATGCAGAAGCAACAACAACGGCCATGGAGAGCGATTCAGAAGTGGCAGAAATTGCAGGATTAACAGCATTCATAGCACAATGATGCAAAAGCGGCAGCAACAACGTTCAGCGGCAGCAACAAGTTCAGCGACAGCAACAACGTTTAGCAGCAGCAATAGCAACAACGTTCAGCGGCAGCAACAACATTCAGCAGCAGCAGCAACAGCATTTAGCGGCAGCAACAAGTTCAGCAGCAGCAACAGCACAGGCACCAAATGTGTTACTTATTGACGTCTTTGCCATAGAATAAACCCTAAATTTTTTTCCCTCCATTTTTGCTATTACAGATCTGCATTTAACTCATGACAGACGTGCATATAGTTCATGACAGATGCAGTAAATGAAACCTGTGAAAAAACGTAATGAAACATGTGAAAAACGTTTCAGTCTACCCCCTGAAACATTTCGCCCACCAAGTGACGGTTACTGTTCATGAGAAACGGCATTTTGAAACGGGATCCCGTTTCCGCAACGAAAAACATGAAACGTTATGAATCCGTTGCGTTTCTGGCAACATAGGGTCACGGTAACTAGTGTGCCTCAGATCTCTCATGGTGGATTCTTGCCCAATTTCCAGAACAGAACAGCATGACTCAGCCTTCGCAATTGGGTTCATTGTTGTTACAGGCGGGCACGATTTCCATCGGTTAGTCGTACCATTCATATTACTAAAATTAAAATTTTGCCATGTTTTTATCCCACACGAATTGTGGGTTTAGAAGATTTACTGCATATAGTTATGAGAATTTAGAAGATTTACTGCATATAGTTATGAGAATACGAAGCTACAATTGCTGTTTCAAAAGAAGCATATAGCATACGCGAAGCTACTCTTGCTCTTTCACAAGAGGCATCCGTAAGATGGAAGCAAAAGTTTTAAATTTTTTCACCCAACGGAAATGTTTTTTTTCACCTAAATGAAAGTTTAATTTCATTTTTTCAAAGTTTTTTTAATTTAACTTTTTTCACCCAATGACATTTTTTTCACCTAAATGAAAGTTCTTTTAATTTAATTTTTTCAGAGTTTATTTAATTTGACTTTTTTCCAACGGAAATTTTTTTTTCACCTAAATGAAAGTTTTTTTAATTTGATTTTTTCAAAGTTTTTTTAATTTAAATTTTTTCACCTAAATGAAAGTTCTTTTAATTTGATTTTTTCAAATTTTTTTTATTTTGACTTTTTTCACCGNTCAGCACCCCTTCCTTCTTCTTCTTCTTTTTTTTTTTTTTTTTTTTTTTTTTTTTTTTTTTTTTTTTTTTTTTTTTTTTTTTGTGCCCAACAATTTGATGTTTCTTAGACAAGTCATAAGAAAAACCCAATGGTCTCATATTTCCTACATGGGATTGTAATACATGGTCTCATATTTCCTACATGGGATTGTAAGACATCTTGAAATAATGATGTCCCTAAGTCTCAGTTGCAATTGTGTAATATTTCATGAACGATAAAATGTGCAACTCAAACGTCCTTGAACAATGTAAAACATCGTCAAGTCTCCTCTATGATAGACAAGAGTGTTGGTTAACAATATCTTTAAGCTCTCACTCCATTATTCATTCTTCATTGCTTTTTTTTTTTTTTTCAAAAAAAGAGTCAATATAAAGTTGAACATAGCATCATCTTTAAACAATGATAAAATGTGCAGAAGTAGCTCATTCCATAACTGACACATCCTTATTAATGAAGCATGTTTGTTTAATTCTCCTCTTTGATAAATATGAGCACTTCATTCTTCTTTGTTAAAATACAAAGAAGAAAGTTCAAGTATAATATAAGAGCTCTTCACTTGAATAACTTACAGATGCCCTCTTCTTTTGTTGATAATATATGGACATTTGATTGAAATAACAACTAAGAGATAGTGAGGTTATGCATCTAGTTTATTAGATCTAATGTGATATAAATAAAAAATTTTCTAACCTTCTACGTTAGACTACATGTATGTTAAAGCCTTCTCGTTGACTAGTTGTGGATATGCTCAAGATTTTGTTGCATGTTCTCCCAAAAGATATTCCATTTTCTTGACCATTGCATTCTCCTAAGATGGAAATACTAACCCCAATCTCATGAATCCTCAAGAACTGTCTTAGAGAATAAGATCTGAGGAGAGATCATTTGAAAATCTCAACAATAGGATGGTTCCATGTACGATGATTGTGGCTACAAAATTGGGATATTGATAATATTGATGGAATAATAAATTCAAAATAAGCTCGAAAACTTATTATGGAGAAAGTTTAAAAAATATGACAAAATGAGGCACAAATACCAAAAAAGCTTCAATTTTATTGACAAAATATTGGAGGTAACATTTAGAATGAAATGAAATATCTACATGTAATTAATCTTATAGCCATGATAACACTAATTAGCAAAGTAAGAATGGGACCACTCCATTGAAGATGGAACAATGAGCCATTCAAAGATAGAATATGTCCACTATATTATAGGTGATAAAAGATGAGATCACCACGTATTATTAGAATTTATATGTTAGCTATACTACAAGTGATAGAAGATGAGAGCACCATGTATTATTAGAATGTTGTAGACTAGATTTTTTTAGAAGAAAGTGACAAATCTCAAGTCACTCTCTATAAAAGCTATTTGAGCTACCACTATTAGTTCTAGGGAATTATATAGAAGCCATGTTGAAGTTGCATCAATATTGTACACATCTAATATACTCAGGATTTATTGCTATTGATGTATTTTGAATAAGTTTATTTGTCTGATAGATCCTTTGAGTCTGCACAGAAGCCATAAATTATTAGTATTAGTATTAGATTAAATAACAATCTTTTACCACGCTTGTTTACATGGTAAGGGTATAAGTATCAATATTAGTTATTAGATTGTTTAGGATTTTAATTTGTCACTAATTGTTAGGTTAAGCTCTGATTTGTTTTGTTTCCAACGTTTTTGCCAAGTTGTTAGCTCACTGTTAGGTGGCTCATGTGGTTAGCTCACTGTATATTTAGGTGAAAGGTTGCTAGTTTGAGTCATACTTGAGGTATCATTATAATCCTCTATAATTCTTCTAAAGCATCAAGCATAACTATAACAACACCACCATGCCAAGCTTGGAAGCATGTTTTAAGCATATATAACACAATTGAAACTCTCTAAAAACAATATCTTTTGAAGCATCATACTGAGCAATTATTGTGATTTGTGTAGGTAGCACACCCTAGATTGGGTGTTGGAATTGTGAAATAATTGTATTATAAATCTAATTAGAACTTTTATAACTCAATATTGTCCACCATCTTTCAAATCAAGAATCTTACCACTAGGTAAGACCTCCTTTTTATTGTGAAGTGATTAAGTAATTAACTCATTGTCTAGTTAAAGTAGGACAAGTACCTCAAGGGATTAGTCCATTGTCCCATTGTCATTGTCAGAGAACTCTTATGACGAAAATAGTTACCTTTCAAATTTCTAACCAAAACTGAAAGCCTTAACCTTCGCACGAGCTTAAAAAAGTTGGCTAAACAATCTCCAAGCACAACCCTGCATTACGCTTCTCAAACATTTTGATGAAGCTAGCTTGCTAGTGGAAACGCTAAGTCTAAAGTTTCATGTCACTGGACCTGATTCTCCGAGCACAGAAGCTCCTCCACGTTCTGCCATTGCTACAAATTTTGAAAGTCCCATCAATTCTCATCACCCACACTTACCATTCTTACAAAGACCCTGAAAATCCAATTGCAGAGCCAGAACAGGGGACCCTGAACTCAGCAGTAGCAGATATCAGAGACCTAATCCAAATCCAGACATCCAGAGACAAATACTTCGCAGCAGTGCACCACATTTGCAGGATTGTGCGCAACGACATTTTCATGGAGAGAAGTCTACAGAGAATGGGAATATCGGTAAATTCAGAGGTGTGGCAAGTTACGAGAGATTGCTCAGCCATGGGTAGGGAGGCCCTCAGATTCTTCAATTGGGCACACCAGCAACCCGGATACGAACCCACAACTATGGAATTTGAGGAGATGGTCTGGATCTTGGGGGTGGGTGGGCACTGGGAATCCATGTGGAGAGTTGCAGAGGAAATGAGGCCAGAGAATTTTTTACTATCCACCAGGACCTTCTGTGCCATTATTGAAGCTTATGGCAGAGCCCGACTTATCATCAAGGTCGTCGATGTTTTCAATCGGATGAAGAATTTTGGTGTACCTCGTACTGTTCAAGTTAGTGCATTTGCATTTTTTTTAATGACTGGGAATTCGATTAGGATTTTTGGTTGATAGCCCTATTTTTGTGATCTGGGTCTACTGCTTACTGTATTTTTTTTCAAAATTATTGTTTATTTTTTGATTAAATAGCTAGACAATGGTTAACCATAGTGCAATTTCTCTTTAAATTTTGTAGTGGCAATATGCCTTTTACCCCTTAATAAAGCCCATTTTTTAAGGGGTGGGTGATTGTCCGTATCATAGTTGAAATGGAAATCTAAAGTTTTATCATGATGAAAATCTATAATTTTACAATTTAGGGAAGCTTAGATCATTGCCCAGGACTAGTGTTGTTTTTCTCTCATATTTTCTTCCCTTTATATGTAAATGTTTTACTTTTAGAGCAGAATCAAAAATTGCAATTTCATAAAACTTTAGTTCTTAATAGAGTCCAATGGTAAACAAGAGTTCATGTTAGATACATGGAAAGAAAGAATAGCAGGAGGTTAGGATTTAGGACTATGAGCTTGCAATGTTACAAAATAAATTTTCAAACTATTATCTATCCTACTATATTGTATGGATGTGTTGTTTGGGGACATAGACTTGGTGCAAAAAACCTTTCTTCTTAATGATTTAAAGATGAAGATGCAAATACCTTACTCAATGTTTTTTTGTGAATGTGATTTGTTACCTTTAAAAGTAGAAGTCTTGTGCCAATTCTCTAAAGCAGTTATTGCGGATTCATAAGATTGGGGTTGGTATTTTCAAGGAGTGTAGTGGTTAAGAAAATGGAATATTTCTTAGGAGGAAGTGCAACAAAATCTTAAGCATATTTGCTAGGTAGTCAAACAGAAGGTTGTAACATAGTTGTGGTCTAATTTAGAAGGCAAGAAAAAATTTTATTTGCATCACATTACATTTAATAAACTAGATGCAGAAGCTTATTATCTCTCAGCTATTATTCTAATAAAGTATCAGATTGCTATTAGCAAGCTTTAGTTAAGTTCACAATATCTTAGAATTGAAAGTGGAAGATGGATTCAACTCCCCCTATAAGAGTGCACCTGTAGATGGTGCAGGTCAGAAACCCTTGAGGATGAGTTGCATGTGTTTCTTTTCTGTGTTGTGGCCACCCTTGTGAAATAGTAGTAAAATGTTGCAGCGAAAAAAACTTATATGGTTTGTTTTTGCTGCTGCCATTGGTGCTTCGTCAATTTGTAGAGCCTGTCTTTATTTTTCATGAAAATGTAATATTGGTCTAATATGTCCTATGGGTCTTTAGATATAATAAACCTTCCGTTTTAGTTTAATAATATATTATAACTCATTTAAATTAGACCTATACTTTTGAAGAAACACTTCATAATTTTCACTGAGAGTTACATCCCAAAGGAATTGGAAAATTATTAATAGAGCCCCGTGAACATAACTGAAAGCCCAACACTATAAGTCCTCTTTATGTAATGATCATTCATCTCAAAGTCCCAAGAAATCTCTTCTTACACCCTAAAATTTGTTTTAAGTGAATTTTTCTAATTGTTTAAAGCGAGGTCAACATTCTCCTTGTATCTAACATGCCTTTGACTCAAAAGAAGCTATATAAATCACTATTGAAAGCCTTATGTGATGTAAGGAATTATAAAGGTGGGTATGCATTAGTGAACAAGATGGTACAGAAGGGATGCAAACCAAACACTGAAACATATGAGATCGTGGTTGGGGCATGGTGCCGTGAGGGTAAACTTACCGAAGCACAAACATTTTTGGAGGATATGAGCGTACATGTGCATGAGCCTCCTGTTGGAAGTCATGATGTGTTAATCAGTGGACTGTTGGCTGCTGGTGAGAGAAATCAAGTTTTTTCTGGGTATTTACAATTTTTGTTACTTGCAGCACTAGTACTAACCATTTAATTTATGTTAAAATATGGGGGTTTTGACTTGGTTGAATCAGTATTTTGTCATAACCTAAATGTATAATTTCCCAATAATTCAGATGGCCTTTGATCCACCAAGAAGGCAACAACAAGATCTTCAGAGAGGAATTTGATACTTTTCACAGATTCATCTCATATATATTATTCAACACTCAATAACTAAATTTTCTTAGTTCTGAAAGCAGGGCTTCAGACAGTTCTTCAGGCCATGCTTCTATTTATATCATCTCTTGCACAGGTTATCCCTGTTATCCAGCATCTTGTCAACTTTCACGTTACCATTTGCTTTGCTAGTACTTGGCATTTTGCAAATTCATTTATATATGTTTGAAAGATGGAAACTTCTGGAATCCTTTGTGGCCAGGTTCCAAATATAGAGTTAAAGATGCAACATTATTATAGGATCCAGCCTACTGATCAAGGAGACTTCAAATAGAAACTCTAAATATGTGAAAACAAATTGACATGCCTTCTTAGGATAAATGTGCAAGTCAAACCCTAGGCTCACTGGAATTACCTTGCAAATGACACATGGTATATAACTCAATGCATGTGTGAAGTCCTTTAATGTGGTTAATTTTTAATAGTAAATAGAATTTGTTTCGTTTGGAAGTTTTAGGTTTGGTGGTCAAGTTACAAATAATAGTATATTATGGCCATCTTATGTTTTGTATTATTTTTGTTTAATAATAGTTTGATTAGCTAAGAAGTCTTAATTTATTACATGAGGGTTTAAGCTAGATATTAATAACCAATAAATTTCCTATGAAACAAATTGCAAATCTTCACACTTTTTCTAGGTACCCTTAGTAACATAGCGCATGTATTTCATGCTAGCAAGAATTCAGGTTATCTATTTTATTCTTATTCTTTATTCTAAATGTTTTATCTTCTTTATTTTAGTGTTGCCTTTCTCTTCTATGCATGGGATATGATACCTGAAAAACTGACTGATACAAAATCTCACACTTCTGTAGGAAATCTTAACACGGCCAAAGACTTTGTCAGAAGAACGATGAAGGAAGGCTTGTTGCCATGCATGGGAACATTTAACTCATTCTTGCAAGCCCTTCTTAATGCTGGTGAGGTTGATCTTTCGTTAGATCTTCTTTCCAAGGCTGCTAGCAAAGGTTTGTATCTTGACAGTAACACCTATCAAATCTTGATAAAGGGTGCCCCAAAATCTAGAAAAATAGATGATGCATTTAGGCTTGTACAGAGTGCAATGCAAGAAGGGGTGAGACCCTATCCAAGCCTTTATGCTCCCTTGCTCAAGGCTTTCTGCAAGAGGGGCCAATTTTCTGAGGCTTACAATCTGTTCAATGACATGAAGGTTAAAGGTCATCCCCTTAATCGACCTGTTTACACCATGCTCATAAGGTTGTCTTGTTGTGGGGGTAGGATTTTAAATGAGGCAGATTTGTTAGTTGAAATGACAAAACTGAAATTGGTTCCAAAGACTCAAAATTTTGATATGGTAATTAGTGGATTGAAAACCGTTGGGAATTATAGTTTGGATGAAAAGATGGAGAGATTGTATTTTTCAATTTACATACTCTAATTTTTGGAATGAGAAACTAAGAATCAAGTGATTTTATTGCATTTAGAAATTTTGGGGAATGAAACATGATTTGTAGCTGATAGGATTTTTTGATATCTATTATCCTAATTTTCCTATTAACATGTTCTCGAAGTTGGTGGCAATTAACATATTTCCCATAGAACCTTACCCAATTTGGAATACTCATAGCTCTATAGTAATGCATTTCTTAGGATATACCTTTTTTTCTAGTTACCCAACTAATAGGCCTTTTCATCTTATGGTAAATCAATGGGTCAAGGTATTGCATTTTTTTGCTTCTAGGCATCTATCTTGCTTTTGCTTTTTCAGTTTTGGTTGATCCTTTCAATCAACAACTTTAAAATGTGTTCACTTGTCCAGGTAATTTTGAGTGGGCTTCAAAACTCTATGATTCCACTTAAGTCCGTAGGTATAATTTATACTATCACAACAAAGAAATTGCTATAGACTCTGTATGATGCTGCTCATTCTCTAGTCTCAATTATTCAACTCAAATTACAACTACTTGGATACATAAAATTTTACTTGTGAAAATTATAGTAGTTTTCTAGATAGGCTCATGGAATGATATGTTATTCTTTCAAGATCAAACTGGAAAGTCAAATCTCCTTTATCTTGTATTTATAAGTGCAATCTTTTGTACATAAATCATGTGTGAAAATATCCTCTCAATCCAATAGATGGGCTTCATGGTGCTCATCAATTTGGAATACTAAAGCTTAATTCTTGTTTTTAATTTTTGTCTATATTACAAGGGAATGAATGGTGGAAACTAAAATTAAATATCATTCATATTACTATGATTTGCAAAAAAGGAAAGGGTCATTACTTGGAGGTTCAATGATCTTTTTTCCAAGAAGCAAGATTTTAGAAAAGTTATGTAATACCATGCCCTGTTGCACCAGAGGTAAGATCTTTATTATGGGGGCCACAAACCTTAAGGTTTCTGATGCAATTTTTGAAATTTTTTTTCCAACTCCCTTAAGGGTTAGTAACTTTAATCATACATAAACATCAACTTTTTCCAAGTTAGCGCTTCCAACAACCTTTGGGATTATTTATCAATGATAAGCCATTAATAGAAATAATGATTAAGTTAATTAAATCATTCATAATTACAACTTAGCCAAGTGTAACCACCCTCAAGAGTTAAGGTATCCTAATTATTTTAAGGTTACACAATGATTTCTAATCCATGTTTCTATTGTGATTGCAAATGGCACCCAAACAAAAGTGCTTGCAAGAAGGAGAACCCTCACAACCATGGAAGAAACAATCCATAGCTAGAAGGGGCTAGTAAGAACAATTCCAAAAACAATAAGAGGTGATCCATGTAAGGGGACCTCTTCGTGAGGAGCCCAAAGTGGAATCTTTTTAACAAATTCCACAAGACGAAGTGCCCACAGAATAATCTCAATGAGGAAAAGTACCTAGACCTATGCCTAGGCTTGAGGTCACTCTAACTTAAGCCTACCTAGACATCGTTAAGTCCTGAGAGATCCAAAGATCAGTTCTTCAAGAAATAAACTTTGGGCTATTTTTGGAGAAAGCTCCAGAGGATGTCAGAACACAATTGCAAACCTCTCCCATCTGGCCAATCATAATGACTAGTGGAGAGTGGTACATGAGAGATACCTATCTCTTCTGAATAGCTGAAGGCCAAGGTTCATTGTAAAAATCAAGGATGTTCAAGTGTCCTACTTGGTGGAGGCCATTGCATAAGAACTGGGGTTACCCAACATCAAAACACAGTTGGCCAAAATATCAACAAAAGATGACCTTGAGGCAAAAAGGAAGTGGACCCAGTGATGTTACGTGGTGGACCATAAGGAGTATGGTGCGCTCACACTGATCGAGCAAATTTATTGCAAGATTTTAGCCTATCACCTCAATCCAATAGTGAGGCCAAGTAAGGCGACTGCCTCTCCACTCATTCATGCACTACTTTGAGCAAGAAATTTCTAAACCTTTCACAGCTAATTTATTCGAAGATTGAGAAGTGTTTCAAGGAAAATGAATGTGGAAGGAGGACCCTACCATTTCCATGCCTTATAAGAAAAATTTCTAAGAGTTTAGGTATTATTTGCTATTCCAATGACACTCTCAGGCATACTCGCTTGGCCTCATGGGTAGAAATCATGAAGGATAAAATGCCAGTAGCCATCCAAGAAGAGGAGTTGTCACCACCACCACCCACTTAGGAGACAACATGAAAGGCATGCATAGTCCTTGAGCATCTATGACAAATCTAAGAGTAGCTCTTGAGTGAACAAGAGTAGTAAGAAAGAACAAGTGGGATAGATCCATCTATGTATTGGCCACGGTAAAAATTGAAGAAGCAAGTGGCTAGCTCATATCTACTATACAAGGCTGAGTTCAAACACCACAAGGACACTAAGCAAAAGCTTGAGATTGCTAATGCTGAACTCGAAGTCCTCAAAGGGTGATTCATAGATCAACGATCCATCACCAAGGACTTAGCCAAATGGATGAATGACTGCTAAGAGCTGAAGAACATAGTGGGAGCATTCGACATTGAATGCAAATAATTTGTTGCTTAGTTTGTCAATGTCAAGGAGTTGTTTTCAGTGATCCCGTGTCCTTGGGAGATGCCCATTCCAACCCACATTGGAAAAGTTGTGTGGATGATGCATGATCCCAAGTGTAAGGAGGAGAAAATGAAAGCACTGTTAGATGCTTTCCACCTTCCACCTAAAGTTGCAGCAGTAGCAGGACAACCACAGCCTCAACCATCGCCAGTGCATGAAGTCGATGAAGGTTCCTCGAAGCCTTAGGAACCACCATTGCCTGGGACCATTTGATCTTCTCCAACAAGCTTCACATCATCAAGAAATGTGTTGTCCAATTTTTGATGAGTTGTATCATGGTGTTCAATTTTGTCTCCTAAACACCACCATTTTTGTAATGTGTTAATCTATACACCCATGCATCCCAATTTTTTGTCGATTCAGTCAAGTTTTTTTTGTTGAAAGAAAAGTCAATTAATAATCCCATGCCTTCCAAATTTTGTAAAAGAACACGAGGAAGATTTTTTATTCAGTTGTGGGGGTATGATGAGTTGTCATTGGCTGGCTACGTTGATGAGGCCTTGTCAACATAGCTAATCACGTTGACAAGGCATCATCAACGAGGCCCCGTTGATACATTTCAACCTACGTTGACATTACCTCATCAACACGGTGTTTGTCCATCACCTATAAATGCTCACCTACCCATCGCATTTATGGGAGTCCAAATTTAGTAGTAGTGAAGCTCTTGCATTTTTTCTATTCAAAAGCTAGAATTTTCTCCCCAAGTGCTCACAACAAGAATCATTAAGTGTATAGATCTTTATTTAAGAATTATTTTACCTAAGCACAATAGTGTGTGCAGCAATAAAGACAAGCTTTCTGATAAACCTTGTGATGAGACACGATATAGCATGCATCGCGATATCACGTACATGATATCGTGGCCGCCGCGATATCGCATCCCATGCGATATCATGTACGCGATATCGCGGTCTGCCGCCAAATCTATAAATAAGAGGTGGAACTCCCCTCATTTCTCATCCTAGGCTAGAAGTAGCGAAGCTCTGGCAATTTAATCACTCCTGAGATAGAATATTTTCCGTGTGCCCGCAGTAGGAGTCCCCAAGTGAACAGATCTTTATTCGAGCAGCTTTATACTTGAACGCAAGTTGTGTACGGCAATAAAGACGAGCTTTGTGGTTAAACCTTGTAGTACATGGAATAGGTTTATTACATGTTATTTCCTACCTATCATTTATTACATGCATTAGCACGGCATGAGTACGACTTAGTTACGAGCATTGACGAATATGTACAACTAACCAAGGAATTGGCTACTCATCGCGATTAGATTCTCTCACCCTTGTCTCCTAGAACGCAGGATGAGTACGACTTGATTACGAGCATCTACAGATGTGTTCGACTAGTCAAGGAATCGGTTGCTCATCACACTTAGGCTAGATAGGTGCCTCGGTATGATCACTTCGAGCACGTGCGTTACGTGTGGTGATCCCAGTAATGATTAGCATTTGGTAGCCATAGTTGCATAGTTCAGGGTGTGTACGATAAGTGGGAATGGATGCTGACACTAGTTAATTTAGACTTAGGACATTAGTTAGAGTTAGTTAGTTTCTCAACCCTTTGCTCTTAGTATAGAAGACATAAAATCATAAAAAACCAAAAAAATCATATACCTCAGACTTACTTAACAATACACCATGACAACAACAAGAAAGTCTAGGAAGACAACGAATGATTAACCCCAAGTGTTCCATGGGGTGTTTAGGCATTTAGTTTGTAGAGTTCTACCGGATTGTGCATGCTACGCTTGTTTCGTATGGTTGAGTGTAGGGGTACCTCGCCACTCATCATTGGCACCGTTGTCAGGGACTAAGTGTTTGTGCGCCAAATAGAACATAAGGGATATCATTCACATCGCTATGAGCCTTACCAAACCTTTGGGTTAATCAAAAGAAAACTAATATAACGGTAAATTTAGCACACCGATAAAAATTTCTTCTTCTCATAAGAGCAACTCACCACCTAAGAAAAACACACGAGATAGTCGACAAGATAAAAACCATAACCAGAATCAGCCAAGTCCTGAACAATATAAGATGACATATACTCATCCTGATGAGTATATTCCTAATTTTACTTTTGTTCTCCATTAGGATGAGAAACTGCGGTGGAGAGATTTGCAAGGTAACATTGTGTTACCCCCAGATCGAGCTATCTCTCGCATGCTTTTCCATGCCTTAGCATAGATTGGCATGCAAGAACTATTTGCCAAATAAGTTGCGGAAGATTTTGACATGAGGGATTATTATCCCATGGATGTCCAATGTATGAGAGACTTGAGGAAGGAGATTCAATATGCACTATTGAAGGGCAAGGTCCCGCATGTCCTTAGTGAAATAGGAGATGAAGAACCCTTTAGCACAGGTTATTTAGCAAAAGATGTCCCTCCTCCTAACAATGGTGAGGAGGATGGGTATCAGAACCTATGATCAACGATATAGATCCCTAGTTCTGATGCCTGTGAACACCAGCTATTCATAGAGGGAACAACCTCTAATGCTAAGGACGGGCACTTTGATCGTCACCACGATCAAGGCTGTAGGACTCGAAGAGAAGGCAAGAAACATCGTCATGGTGATGGTTCCCCTTCTTCTTCCCCTTCTTCACATCACTCACCCTCTCCTTCCACATCTAGACGCAGCCACCATGAACATAAAGGTGAGGATAAAAGTAAAAAGGACGAAAGACATCA
>MNCI01000459.1:17149-46881 GCA_015680685.1 Gnetum montanum | reverse complement strand
ATTGCTAATGTTTGGTTTTTACCTTTAAGTCACAATGTTGATACTAAGATATGTTTCTTCTGATATGGCAGGCAATGAGTTCACTTCATCCATCCATCCACCAATTTCTATGGTTTCTCTCAGCTTGGGAATGTACAGTCCCTTTCTAATAAGAACTTTAACGAATCGATGATTGGGGATTTCTCAAACTAAGGAAGGACTCATGGATTGAAAAGGGTGTGACTTCAAAGGAACTTGATGCTTTTGTGTTGGTCAGTCTCTTGGGTGCTTGGATGTTTCTTCTTGAGTTTTCTTGTCGTTTCGATGTTACCCAATTATCGAAAGTTGAGACAATAAAAATAAGAAGTCTTTGCATGGTGTGGTTCTCATGCATAAAAACACAAAACACAAAAAAAAACCCCCCAAGTGAGAATTCAAAGCACACCCCTTAAACAAATAATCTTGGGCTACAAGCACTAGTTATGAAACCAAAAGTGTTCCCTCTAACTAAGGTCCTTCTAGCTTCCCATTCTCTCCTTTGTTTCATCAGAATGGTGGTGGCTCTTGGAGTGTGCATTCTTGTTGCCCAAGTGGATGGTTTAATTGAATGCATTGATGCGAAGTCACTGGATGTGGTTGGTTTGAGGCTGGAGCTGGAATGAGATTTACCAAGTCACATTAATCATCAAATACATAAGGGGTTGTGCACCACGTTGTTCTCAAGATTCCATTCCATTTCTCTTCTCTCTATCCTTCTCTCCATTGTTCACCTCATTGCCGGTTGTATCATTAGTGTATATATTTTGGTCGATGCATTATTTTCATTTTGGTAAATTCTTGTGTTTAAGACTTTACTATCCACCAGGTCCTTCTGTACTAGTATTGAACCTTATGGCAGAGCCCAACTTATCAACAATGTCATCAATGTTTTCAATTGGATGAAGAATTTTGGTGTACCTCATACTGATCAGGTTAGTACATTTGCATTTTTTTTAATGACTGGGAATTCGATTAGGGTTTTTGGTTGATAGCCCTATTTTTGTGATCTGGGTCTGTTGCCTGGTGTATTTTTTTTCAAAATTATTGTTTATTTTTTGATTAAATAGCTAGACAATGGTTAACCATAGTGCATTTTCTCTTTAAATTTTGTAGTCACAATATGCCTTTTACCCCTTAATAAAATCCATTTTTAAGGGGTGGGTGATTGTCCGTATCATAGTTGAAATGGAAATCTAAAGTTTTATCATGATGAAAATATATTATTTTACAATTTAGGGAAGCTTAGCTCATTGCCCAGGACTAGTTTTGTTTTTCTCTCATATTTTCTTCCCTTTATATGTAAATGTTTTACTTTGAGAGAAGAATCGAAAATTGCAATTTCATAAAACTTTACTTCTTAATAGTGTCCAATGGTGAACAAGAGTTCATGATAGATACATGGAAAGAAAGAATAGCAGGAGGTTAGGATTTAGGACTATGAGCTTGCAATGTTACAAAATAAATTTTCAAACTATCATCTACCCTACTATATTGTATGGATGTGTTGTTTGGGGACATGGACTTGGTGCAAAAAACCTTTCTTCTTAATGATTTAAAGATGAAGATGCAAATACCTTACTCAATGTTTTTATGTGAATGTGATTTGTTACCTTTAAAAGTAGAAGCCTTGTGCCAATTCTCTAAAGTAGTTATTGAGGATTCATAAGATTGGGGTTGGTATTTTGAAGGAATGTAGTGGTTAAGAAAATGGAATATTTCCTGGGAGGAAGTGCAACAAAATCTTAAGCATATTTTCCAGGTAGTCAAATAGAAGGTTTTAACATAGTTGTGGTCTAATTTAGAATGCAAGAAACAAATTTATTTGCATCACATTACATTTAATAAACTAGATGCAGAAGCTTATTATCTCTCAGCTCTTATTCTAATAAAGTATCATATTGCTATTAGCAAGCTTTAGTTAAGTTCACATCATCTTAGAATTGAAAGTGAAAGATGGATTCAACTCCCCCTAGAAGAGTGCACCTGTAGATGGTGTAGGTCAGAAACCCTTGAGGATGAGTTGCATGTGTTTCTTTTCTATGCTGTCGCTACCCTTGTTAAATAGTAGTAAAATGTTGCAGTGAAAAAAACTTATATGGTTTGTTTTTTCTGCTGCCATTGGTGCTTGGTCAATTTGTAGAGCCTGTCTTTATTTTTCATGAAAATGTAATATTGGTCTAATATGTCCTATGGGTCTTCAGATATAATAAACCTTAATATATTATAACTCATTTAAATTAGACCTATACTTTTGAAGAAACAGTTCATAATTCTCACTAAGAGTTACATCCCAAAGGAATTGGAAAATTATTAATAGAGCCCCGTGAACATAACTAAAAGCCCAACACTATAAATCCTCTTTATGTAATGATCATTCATCTCTAAGGTCCCAAGAAATTTATTCTTATACCCTAAAATTTATTTTAAGTGAAGTTTTATAATTGTTTAAAGCGATGTCAACATTCTCCTTGTATCTAACATGCCCTTGACTCAAAAGAAGCTATATAAATCACTATTGAAAGCCTTATGTGACGTAAGGAATTATAAAGGTGGGTATGCATTAGTGAACAAGATGGTATGGAAGGGATGCAAACCAAACACTGAAACATATGAGATCCTGGTTAGAGCATGGTGTCGTGAGGGTAAACATACCAAAGCATAAACATTTTTGGAGGATATGAGCGTACGTGTGCATGAGCCTCCTATTGGAAGTTGTGATGTGTTAATCAGTGGACTATTGGCTGTTGGTGAGATTAACCAAGTTTTTTCTGGCTATTTACAATTTTTGTTACTTGCAGCACTAGTACTAACCATTTAATTTATGTTAAAATATGGGGTTTTTCACTTGGTTGAATCAGTATTTTGTCATGACCTAAATGTATAATTTCCCAATAATTTAGATGGCCTTTAATGCACCAAGAAGGCAACAACAAGATCTTTAGAGAGGAATTTGATACTTTTCATAGATTCATCTCATATATATTATTCAACACTCAATAACTAAGTTTTCTTATTTCTGAAAGCAGGGCTTCAGGAAGTTCTTCTATTTATATCATCTCTTGCATAGGTTTTCCCTATTATCTAGCATCTTGTCAACTTTCATGTTACCAGTTGCTTTGCTAGTACTTGTGGCTAGTTGCTTGGCATTTTCCAAATTCATTTATATATGTTTGAAAGATGGAAACTTCTGGAATCCTTTGTGGCTAGGTCCCAAATATAGAGTTAAAGATGCAACGTTGTTAAAGGATCCAGCCTATCGATCAAGGAGGGTTCAAATAGAAACTCTAAATATGTGAAAATGAATTGACATGCCTTTTTAAAAACAAGATTATAGATACCATTATAGGATTCAAAATAGTTATTACTGTACTATCCGAAATCGTCGATCACTGGTTGGAATGGAATAGAGACCAAGAGATCATCGGACAAGTACAGAAGACCCTACCTTCACTTGAGGGTGAGTTGGAACTAACGAAGGTAGAGTACCTGGGGTGGTCCGCATGTAGATCAGACAAGAATTTTCCCAAACGTATGCCAATACGCAATATGCTGTGTTAAATGTAAACAGCGTAACAAATGTAAAATTGAGCGTAACCACACAGAAATATAAACAATAAGCATACAAGAACGAATGAAAAAATGTAATGAATCTTAGCAAAAGAACTGTGGCAATATCATTGCATAATGGAAATTACAATGCACCAAACTAACACAGTTGTGGTTATGACACAAGGCGGGTGGAAGGCTCCGGTGGATGCAGTGGGATTAATGTTTGCTGGATTTGGCTGCAAGCACGGCGTAAAGGCTGTAAGCTCAGCATGCAGGATGGAAGTCTAGCATGTAGGATTAATGTCTCTAACATTCTCGATGCCTTTTTTGTCCCAGATTTTACCCAGATCCTTTCAAGTTTTCGAACCCCAATCTGGTCAAAAACTAGGGTATTTATACAAGTTTAGACGTTAGACTCGGATCTAAGAGGGGATGGTTGGTTGTGGAATGCTGGACTCTTGGATCGGGTGACATGTGGTGCATTAATCAAGTGCAGAAAAATGAAATTTTACAAATATATAGTGTGAATCATGCCAGCGTATACACGCTGGGCATGCACGGTGTTCCTGTTCAGCGTGTGAACTCAGGAGTGCGTGATTTCAAGCTTAGAACTGGATTTTCTTGAGTCCACGATGATTCCCTGTCTCTAAGAGTTGATGCCTTGTACGAAATCTTGCTCTAAAGTGCCTTTTCCATGCAGTCTTTGGAGTCACATGCTGGGCGTACACGTCAGTCGTACGTGCTGAGCGTACATGTGAGGCGTGCATGTTGCATACTGCATACTTAGTGAAAACCAAGTATCTTGAGTTCCAAATTTGCCATGTTTTATGCCAGATGTCGCTGTGGTCTTCTGCAGGTCCCAGGGAATCATTTCTTATTGAGTTCTACTCTACTTGAAGTTGTCTGTGGGGTCCTCAAGCTTTAGTCATGCTGGGGAGCATCATGACTTAGCTCGATTCTTGTTGGAGAAGTACTAAGCTAAGAATTTTGTGGTGTTTCATTAGCCTCTCTTTGTTGATGCTTGGAGGAATCAACCCGAGAAGCATCAATAAATAAGTACAAAACACCACAAGAAACTTAGTAGTATTGTCCTTCGACACTTGACTAGATGTCATCGTGTCATGTCCAGTAGTACATAGGTTGGTGAGATAAAGTTTGTGGCTGGATAAGAAAGTAGAAATTGTGGGGATTGGATACTGATCAAGGGATTATACATGGCGAAGGGGATGCTCTGGTATGTGTATGGGTCATGCTGATCTTTGTCAATAGCCATTGTTTAGCCATTTTCTAGCAGACTTGGGATCAAAACATGAGGTGTACGTCCTTTGGCGGCACAAGACTCATGTTTGGTGTTTAAGAGGACTTGTTGGGACAGCCAAAGCCACGTGATGATGTGTTGCGTTCTTTGGAGGAACAGGGCCTCTGTTTAGTGTTTAAAGGGAACCTACTGGCGGAGAGCCAAAGCCATGCAATGAGATGTTACTTGAGCGTCTGAGACATGAGTATTTTCTTTCAAGACAACTGTCTTCCTGCCAAGTTCTTGTATGGGAAGGGCCGAGGTTTTTTTTTGGGGTAGAGCTTTGTTTTGATCTTGTGCACATGTTCAAATGCAATGTTGTGGGTTGCAACTACTTAAAAGTGTTGTAGTGTGCAACAGTGTGCTCAATGTTTCAGGCTACACTAGGTGTGTCCAGGATGTAACTGAGTAGAATATGTTGAGGGATAGGTGGGACATGTAATGGGAGATGTACTAGTGAATGGCTTGATTAACCTTGTCACATGTATCAGGAACAACATTGTACCTTGCTGCTATGACGAAGTGCATTCTCATACGAACACCTCTGAGTGTCATCCTGCAAATACAACTCCAAGAAGACAAGAAAACCACGAGTAAGTAAGCTTAGAATTGAATAGCTACTGATGAAGCAAAGGCACCAGATGAGATTTTAGGCACTGCATATGAATGGCAATGATGTTGTTAGGATCAACGATGACGAGCGAGGCAGCAGCTCTGATGAAGTTTGAATGCAGCTACATATCGGGAGGCTAGAGATGAAGTTGCTAGTTTATAGTCATAGCAGACTTTTGTGGGTTAGTTTTATGTCATAACCCATTGGACATTGCCAGTTTAGCATTGTAGCGGATGGTACATTGCTCATTTATAGTCTTGGCGGACTGTGGAGAGGCAAACCAGTTTATAGTCTTAGCGGACTTTGGCGAATGAGACTGTGGCAGTTTAATCTCGTACTGGACGGGTGCTAGTTTATTATCATTGCGGACATTTTGTGGTATCAATTTACCATCATGATGCCAAGACGAGCTGTGGTATCAGTTTACCATCATGATGCCAGGACGAGCTGTGGTATCAGTTTACCGTCATGATGCTAGGACAAGTTGTGGTATCAGTTTACCATCATGATGCCAGGACGAGTGCATACCTAAGTTCATTCAAACGTAGAATGGTTTCAAGTACAAATGGTTGGTCGGATGCGCTAGTTCATTCCCTTCCATGTCAGCTAGTTTAAATGCTCTATTGTCGTATGCTTTGGTGACCAAGTAGTGCCCTTCCCAGTTGGCTGAGAATTTTTCCGTGTGTTCCCAAATGGCTTTGAGTACAAGGTCGCCTTCCTTGATAGGGCACTTATGAACATCGTGTCGATGGCGTTGTCATTGTTGCTTTTGGTACCACTCAATCTGATTGAGCGCACGTGTACATTCCTCCTCCACCGAGTCGAAGTCAACAATGCGTAAGTTATTGTTTTGACCATCGTCAAGGAGTCCAGAAAGTGTGATCCTTAAAGAAGGTACCTATAATTCCAAGGGTAAAACAGCTTCTGAGCCATAAACCGGACTATATGGTGTCTTAACTATGGAAGTCTGATGTGTAGTGCAATAAGCCCATAGTGTGTACACCAACTGTTTGTGCCATTTTTTCTTGCTCTGCGTAAGCATCCTTTTGAGCACTGTGATGAGGATCTTATTTGTGGCTTCGGCTTGTCCATTTCTCTAAGGATAGTAAGGGGATAAAAATAAATGTTTGATCCTTAGGCTTTCGTAGAAAGTTCTAGTTTCGGCACTGCTGAACTGTGGCCCATTATCGGTGATGATGGTCATTGGAATGCCAAAACGGGTCACAATGTTTTCTAGAATGAAGTTGCATATGTGTCTAGATGTGGTTTTCCTAAGAGGAATAGCTTCTACCCATTTCATGAAATACTCTGTTGCAGTTATGATGAAGCTATGTCCTGCAAAAGATGAGGGTGTTATTGGTCTGATGATGTCTAACCCCCATTTCTGGAAAGGCTAAGTGATTTGTGCCGTATGTAACTCATTTGGTGGAACATGTATCAGATTGCTATGTTTTTGATAGATACTGCACGTTTTAACCTTGGAGAAATAGTCATACTCCATGTGTGGCCAATAATAGCACAGATGTCTTATTTTTTTCGCCATTGCCTTAGGCACTATGTGTCCTCCGCACAGTCCATCATGTACTTGCTCGACGATGATTTTTCCATCAGTGCTACTAACGCATGTTAACAATATGCCTTCATAGGATCAACGACACAACATGTCCCCTACTAGTACATATTGTCAAGAACGTTTTCAAACTATGTCCTTTTGTGCATTCATTAGGTGTTGCGGTGTTTCACCACGTAGAAGGTACTCTTTTATGTCATCATACCATTCTACCGCATGTGTTGTACTAACGGATGCAATCAATAATTCATCGGGAGTATCAGTTATGGGTTTAGCACAAATGATTATGGAGCTAGGCAACATGTGGAACATGTTGGACAATATGTTTAGAGCTAACGTGGCGAGTGCATCTATGATGGTGTTATTGTTTCTGGAAACATGTTGCACATATGTGTTTTCGAATTGCTTCAGTAAGTTCTTAGCCAAATCACAGTATGGTTGTAAATGTTGCGCTTTGCATGTATAAAAATCTGTGACTTGGTTTAAAACTAGTTCTGATTCTCCCCTGACTACTAGTCGTGTGATATTTGATGTTAGTGCTGCAATGAGACCTCTAAGGAGACCTTCGTATTCCGTTACGTTGTTAGTACAGTGAAAGTCGAAGCGATAAGCAAAGGGTCAGATCTCTCCAGAGGGATAGGTAATGACAGCAGCAGCACTTCCCCCTCAGGAGGTAGATGCTCCATTAAAGTTCAAAATGGCATTGTAGTCATTGGGCACTACGTCTATTGTACTTACATTTTCATCAGGAAACTCTAGCTCTATTATCACTTGGTCATGCGTGGGTGATGCAGTCATTTGATTTGCTTGGCTTGACCCTTAATTGATGATTGCGCTATGTAGTGAAGGTCAAATTTAGCTATCATGGCTTTCCAACGAGCTATTCTACTTGACTCGTAGATGTTTCCCGTGATGGCTCTGAGCACATTATCCTTGCAGATTATATTAACTTGGTTACGGAAGACGTAATGTCACCATTTCTTTAAGGAAAAGATAAGTGCTAAACATGATCCCTCCACCTCGTTATACTTCCTTTCATGGGCTACTAATGCATGGCTTACGTAATAAATAGGGACTTCAGTTCCATCATCTCGTTTCTAGTAGAGCATAGAAGCGATGGATGAATTCGAAGTGGCCAGGTAAATATAGTGTGGTTTGTTATTCTGAGGAGGATAAACTGTCGGTAGTTGAACAAGTGCCATTTTAATGTTATCAAATGCTTCTTGGCACTGTGGAGTCCATTCAAACTGGACATTCTTTAGTAGCAAATGGTTCATAGGTTTCAACTTCTCCGTTAGTTTTTCTATGAAATTCCTGATGAACTGTAATCTACCTTGTAGACCCCGAAGTTTGGTAAGGTTGCTTGGTGGCTTTAAGTTGATGATAGCTTTAACCTTATCTGGATCTACTTGTATTCCTGTTTCTAACACTAAAAAACCTAGCATCTTGCCCATTTTTACCCCGAAGACACATTTCTTTGGGTTGAGCCTAAGTTCATATTTTAAGCAATGTTTTAGGACCAAATCTAAGTCTTGGATGTGTTGCTTTGGTGTTTTTTATTTAATTGCAATGTCATCCACATAATCATTGAGCAAATGAAGTATGTAATCGCTAAAAATAAATGTCATTGCCCTTTGATATGTGGCCCCGGTGTTCTTGAGACTGAATGGCATCATCGTGTAACAAAAGGCACCCATGGTGTCATAAAGGTCATCCTATGCTAATGTTCCGGGTTAATGTGTATCTGGTTATATCCTGAAAAGCCATCCATAAAAGATAACAAAGCATGTCTAGCAGTCGAATCAACTAGTTGATCAATGCTAGGCAGGAGGAAATCATCCTTTATGGTCACGACGTTCAGATCCTAGAAGTCAATGTAGAGGAAAATGCTTCCATTCTTCTTCGGGACAATGACCATGTTGGATACTCAGTCAGCATAGTCAACAGCCCATATGAACCCAGCCTGATAAAGTTTGGTGATCTCATTGCGAACTACCAATGCTACCTCAGGCTTAACATTTCGTGCTTTTTGTTTAATTGGCCTTAATTTTGGATTGAGTATAATATTGTGCTGGACGATTCTAGGATCTAACCCAAGCATGTCAGTGTAAGACCAAGCAAATGCTTTTATGTTATCTCAAAGCACGTGTTCTATACCTTTGGCAAGTTGAGGTGGAAATAATGTGCTCACTTTTAATATCTTAACTTCGCCGCCAGGCATGGTTACAGGGGTTTCAGTGAAAGGGTCTTCAGTGATGCTATCAGCTTCTATGTCTATGGATTTTGTCATACCTTCATAGTTGTCTAATGTTTGTTGCGTTGAGGCTACAAATGTGTCGTCTGTTGATGGACCTAAGTTGATAGAATTTATGTTGATTTCTCTTGTGATCTTTCTGTATGGTCCATCGATGGTCAACGATGTGAATAGATGCTTGTAATCCATCGGGCTTGCTCTTGCCAATAAATAGGGAGCAGAGTGAGCTAGGAGGGGTTGTTACATCATTCTAAGTAATTTAAATCCTGTGTACATTTAACAGTGGCTAAGGTATGTGGTGGTAGTTTATCATCATACCTGAACATGTTGGCAGTTTAAGGCTATACCGGGCCTCGCCTGTTAGTTTACAATCATGAAGGACTGGTCGTGGCAGTTTAAGACCTTACCAGGCCACAACCGTTCATTCATGGTTCCTATTTGATGCATAATCTGTACTGTCAGATGAGGAGTTTGTGCCAAAATGTTCAGCGTGGGCAACCGAAATTGCTTTGCGAGAGAATATGGTATGTGGTAGTTTTCATTATCTTATTACTTTTATTTTGCATTTGCTCATACTTTGTAAATAAATCGCATAAAAAAAATTTAAGGCAGCGACGGCGGGGTCAACGCAGCGATATAAAATAAAGTGAGCGTGAACCCGACTGACAGTCAACACAGTTAGCGTGAACAGAAGCCAAATTGCAACGTGAGCGTAAGCCCAAGTCGCAACATGAACGTACATTTCATGCAACAGTTTCAGCGTGAACGTGGATTTTAGGCAATAGTTTTGGTATGAACCTCGGACCCATGGCGTCAGCGTGAAGGAACAGTCATCTTCGGCATGTAGGGTTCAGCGCAGCGTACGAGATAAGAACCGAGCGTGTAGGGTTAAAATTTGAGCGTGCAGAAATTAGCGTGGCATATAGGACCAAACCCCAGTGTGCAGGGTTTAGCTCGGCGTGCAAGACCAAACCCTAGCATGTAGGGTTAAAATCCCAACCTATAGAAATTAGCGCAGTGTACAGGACGAAACCCTAGCATGTAGGGTTCAGCTCAGCATGCAGGACCAAACCCTAGCATGTAGGGTTCAGCTTGGCATGCAGGACCAAACCCCAGCATGTAGGGTTCAGCTCAACGTGCAGCGATGGGCAAGGGAAAGGAAGTAGAAGGCCAGGGGAGGAAGGAGCCCAGTTTGACCTTTGTGGAGGAGAGCGTGACGATGCTCTGGTGTCTGCCTAAACCCATGATCCCTGCATGGTCAGGATCGTCATCCTGATATGCCTTGATCCTCTGCTAACATTTGTATTTTCCTTTAATTTCCCCTTCTTTTACTTCGGTGTATAGCGTACGACCTAGCCTGTCTCCGTAGTCTCGGCATGTCATGTGGGAATTTTGTTTTTGTGTTGTGCAATCGGTGTGCAAGATAGAGTTAAAATGCTCAGCGTGTGGGGTTTATGTATCCACATTTCAGCGTGCAGGGTTCAGACGCTGAGTTTCTGGGTTTTGCAGCATGCAAGATTCGCATGCTGTGTTTTGCAGCGTGTAGCGTGCAAGGTTTGCACACTGAGTTTTGCAGCGTGCAGCATGCACGCTGGGTTCGCACACTGGGTTCGCACATTGAGTTTTGCAGCGTGCAGCATGTGTACGCTGAGCGTAAACATTGGGAATCTTTTTTCTAAGTGTTGGCCCCTAGCATCAAACCTTGTTTGTACGTAACTGATTGACTTTGTTTCCTAAATTCTTGCAGGGATCTCAAACCTTTCCTTCTGGTGGTGGAGCTTGTTGGAGTTCTGGCATGGTTTAGGCCCATTGATTCCAACAAACCTGCCCCTGATATGACTATTGATAACAATGGGGTATGGTTCAGGGAAGGGGCCTATGAGTTCCTTGCCTTCATTTTAGACAGATTCAAAGTAGTAATATGGTCCCATCTAAGCAAACAATTAGCGCGGAGCGTGCTTGAGACAATGTTGCCAGGATCTTCAAATGACGTTATGGCTTTCATGATGGACATTGACAAGGGACCGCTTATGATTGAGGATGGTCCTTCTAGAGGGCCCAGATCTATCCGACCGTTATCACGTGTATGGGACATATTGCCACATGGCCCTCACTATCTCAATAGCACCTTATTTTTGGCTGCTCATGCACATACATTATTTCAGAACCCTCCGGGCACGGTGTATAGGGTGGAGAGGTAAAGTTGTTTAATTTTTCATTTCTATTCTACTGTTTGGTTTTTTCTCCTATTCTAACGACCATTCTTTTGCAGGCCCCAAGTTGACAATGATGGAATATGCGTAGGTGACGATGGACTTGCACTGGCTCACACCACTTTAGAGACCTTCATGGCAGGTTCCACTCTTCGTGGAGCCATATTAGCTCAGACTAAGGATGACATTGTTCATTTTCATAAGTGGTATTCCAAGGCATTTGTGCAATGCGTGGCTCAGGGATGGTTGCATGGGGATTGGTCCCAAAGTGGGCCGATTTTCCCACATGATTCAGACTTAACATCTGACACCGATCCATTGTCTGATGGTGAGTCACAGTATTCCCTAACTCCTTAGGTTGTTCTGTTATATCATTGATTTTATTAACTCCTTCAGTGTTATCCTATGTGTGCAGTGGATGTTCCCCCTGGTGGAGCTACTATCATGACTGGGTGGATTGGGAGCACTCTGTCCATGAAATTTGAAGAAATTAGTGCTACACAATGATGGTTGTGCACCAAGGCACCGCCGTAGATCATCAGTTGTTTAAGTGACGCAAGCCTCATGGATCTGTTTGCCGCCCCGAGCTCCACTATTTCTGTGATGGAGATGATTGGAATCGTGGATTCTTTCGACGAATCCATCACCTCCTATAACACTCGTGTCAAGGGTGTGAAAGTAGTTTTTTGTCTGTCAGGGGAATTCTTCTCGAACCTCTTTGGCATACCGACAAGTGGCATTGGGGTGGCCTTGGGCAGGGCTCAAAAGGAACTCCAAGTTGTGCATGATTTGGAGGACTAGTTGGGTGTCCCCAAAGGCTCTAAGGGATTACCCATGCAAGGAAAATCAAGAGTGACAGAATTCAATGAGTTGTATCCCTTGTTTAGAGCATGGGTATTTCCCAAGTCTCTATCTCAAATGAAAACTCTTGAAGTAAAACATGTGCATATTATGCACACTATTCTAGAGACTGGGGTGCATTACAACTGGGCCCAATTTTTGTTTTCAGGTTTCCACGGAGAGATATTGAGGTTATGCTTGAATATTGAGGTACAATCCCATTTCACCTTCGCATTCTTCACTGGTTACTTGCACCGACTAGCTGAATTTTTGGTTGTCTGTGGGGACAAAAAGTATGTGTTGAGGGATCATGGGCAACTATCTCGCTCATGGATTCGCCATTTATTTGAGGTGACAAAATCTCAAGATGCCCCCGAAGGGATTGACAAATAGGTTTCTATCACCACTGAGGGATCGTCTGGCCATTCAATTCACACATGTGCTAGCGTGGGGTTGGAGCCAGATGATGTACCTTATACTGCTAGGAGAGCTGATCAGGTAATGAAGGAGACACTTGGGAAGGCAAAATCGAAAGTTCAGAAGTGTGGGTGTCCTAAAGAGGTTGCTCTAACCATAGGCGACCCAAGAGTGAAACGTATACAGTTTAAGATGCTTGTATGAGGTAAGCTTGATTTACCGATTTATCCTTGTTTTATTATCATCATCATTATTTTTATTTTTCAGTTGTTTATACAATGCTGATGTTGAACCTATGAATGCCATTAGATTTGACTTCTCAAGTAAGAAGAGAGAGATTAGCACCGATCATCGAGGAGGAAGAGGCCTCGACGAACTTAGATGAAGAGGAGGAAATGGGCAAAGATGAGACAGAACGAACAAAAGATCAGAAAGAAGACACCACAGAAAAGGGTGACCTCGATGATCAAGGTGGGGTTCACGAGATATTTGACGATTTCCTCAGAGGGAGGTTAGACCTTGGCGATCCTCCAAATTGGGAGGAAGAGAGAGACCTCAGTATGTCCGCCAGATCGTGTATATTTGGATTTCGGATTATGCTTTTCATTATTCGAAGTTTTGATTTTCTGTTTGTTTTGTAACTAGGTGAAAACATTGATGCTAGTACGGATTCCAACATTCATCTAGAAGTCCCTATGATGAAGGCTCCCACAGGAACTACCACCAAAGTTAACCCATCTCCCACGCATGAACCATTTACTTGGATCGAAATGCCAAGCAAAATGGACTTTATAACTAGTGTTGTTGACAAGGTAGTTGACCGCATCGAGCAAGCTCATCCTGAAATAGGTAGACATATTTTAAGCATTTTGAATCCTTCGATTTTTCGCATCTGTTCCCATTGTCCGATGTCTAATGTACGTTCTCCTCATATGAGCAGGGGCTAAACTAAGATGGGATCCATCTGAGGCCACTTGTGTTGATAGTTTGCCTACACTGCCACCAGAGATTGAGTAAGTACCTCAGCAGATCTATGATGAAGTGGCTGAGAGCTTTGTGTAGAATGCCAAGTCTCTTTGGACATGTACGTGATCCATTGAGAGTTTATGGTTGCAAATTCAGGCAGGGGAGAAAGAGATTTCCAAGTTAACAGTGGAACGGGACGATCTTAAGTTGCACTATGAGTTTGTGGCTATAAGGTTGACTGGCGATCATTCCTAGTGGACTTCTGAAGTTACTTATACTAGGTATTGGAATTTATTGGACTGCTAGGTAACTATGACTCGGGCATTAGCAGAGTGAAAGGCGCAAGTAGATTTACTAAACCTCAAGTGTTAGGATTTGAAGGCTTTTGCTTCTAAGGTGCAGAAATGGGGTCAAGATAAGAAGAATCATAAGCATCATTATAAGAAGTCATTAAAAGAAGTATCTATAGAGAAGCATCAGCTGGAGATGTTCATTGAAGGTTTAGGCCTGCGCTCTATATTTGACACATTTGCTAAGCACACCATAGTGAAGATGGAATTGCCTAAGAGGGTGATTACCACAGCATCCGGGGAGGTTTCTGTGGGTGAGTTTCCTCTGAAGCACCCCACTTGGTCCGCAGTGGATAAAGGGAAGGCTTTAGCCAACGTTGATCTCAGCCTTGATGGGACTGACTAGGCCAGTTTCTCTGAGGAAGAAATTCTTCATCCGTTAAATATGGGCTAGGAGGATCTTCTTCGGTAAGTCTTTTAAGCTTGATAATAACTTTCGAATCTCTTCTCTTTTCTTTTGTGTTAATTGTTTCTTCTTCTTCTTTTTTGCCTTTTTATAGGGTTAAGGTGATGGCAACAATCGAGAAGATGGCCCTAGTGGAGCGGGGACTCGTGATGCCGGGGACTCTGAGGGGGACACCCCTCCTAACCCTAAAGCTTAGTTTTTTAATTTGATGTTATCATCACTCATGCTATTGCATGAGTTGCAAACAGAATGTTTTGCTTTGGGATGTATATGGACTGGTGTCTGAAATTAGTTAATTGTTTTATTTTTCTATTTGTACATGAATATATATATATATATATATTTGAATTTTGAATTTGTTTGAACATTGATAAGTGTAGATTTAAAGTGAAAATATTTTTTTTCTTTTGGCTATTTTTGTTTAAATGTAAACACGATGCCACAATGTAAAATATTTTGGTTTGTTTTGTTGTTTAAGTATAATGCACAAAGTAGGGATGCCAGTAGGCATGTAATTGTAATTGAAAGATAATTGTGAAAAGGGGAACGTGAAAGAAAACTGTAATTAATAACACAACAATGTAAGCATAGCTTCGAAGATTGAACCTAAATTGAGAGAAGGAAAATGTAAGAAAGTGCTCTAGTTTAGGGCCGTTCCGGGCCATGCGTACTTGTGTGTCAGTTTAAAGTCATGATGGACTATAATCTTGATGTTCTAGTTTAAGGCCATTTGGGGCCCCACGCACTAGTTTAAGGTACTAGTTCAAATGATACTAGTGGGTTTCTTGGTAGACTAGACATTTCTAACCATGGCTAGTTTGATGTCATTGCGGACATGTGATAGTTTAGCGTCATTTCGGATGATAAATGTAGTTTAGCATCATTTTGGACTTGAATGTCATTTATTGGTTTAGTAATTTTTTGATTTTCCTCATCTTAACATTAGGAGTGGTGTTGATGGGTATGATTCTATACTCAGCGTCCCATTCATTGATCATGTTGAATGGTAATTCGGCCCAAGGGACGTCTGATGGAACAATTTCTGTGTTGGCATCTTCTAGTGTTTCTACATGTACGGTGGTTTCTAGGTTCATTGTAGCTTCTAGATTAGGCAGTGTATATACAGTTTCAGGCCCACATATCTCTGTGTTAGGCAAATTTTCATGTACGTTTGTATCACCTTCACCCTATTTATGCTCTTCAAACTTAACCTCTGAGCCTTGGTTTGTGTCCGTGTGTGACGAGATGGTAGGTGTAGCGGCCTCCCCATGTATAATGATTTCACCACCTTCATAAGGCAGGTGAATCTCTTGGTGTATGGGGGAAGAGACTACTTTCAGTTGGGCTAGCCAAGGTCTCCCTAATATTAAGTTGAACCCTAGCATTTTGTCAATGACCAAAAAGTCCGTAGATGTGGGGAACTAATCCCCTACTATAAAGTCCAAAGTTACAATGCCTTTTACTACTACGCGTGATCCACTAAATGACTTTAAGCATGTGGTGGCGGTTGGTCTAATTAGTTCCATAAGCCCTAGTTGTTCGAAGCGGGAGCATCATCTACATGCACCTTATGTATTTTGAATTGATTTACTTATATCATTATGAACATAGGTGCAGTTGTCACTTCTCCTGTTTTCTCATGAATTTGGTGTTGTCATCGCAAAAACCTAGTGAGTTAGAAGTCAATCCTTGAGGTGAATACATTACCGCATGGATAGAGGGTTCATTTGGAGGTAAGTCTTCACTTACTGGGATTGATGTCAGCATATGTACTAGGGCTTCGCAATGGGTTTGAGAAGTTAACATCAGATCGTATAAGCTTAATGAAGTGTTTTTCTATTTAAGTGCCTGTGTGACCTATGTTAGGGTTGTTGCTAAATCTTCACTGTTAGGTGTATGCTTGTCAGTAGTCACTTGGTCCATCAGGCCCAACAGTTTTATCTCATGCGTCGTTGATTTGACATTTTTATTCATCACCGTTGATCTAGATGTATCATGCATTCCTGATGATTCTCCCTCATAGCTTGTGTTTGGTTTATCATTGGGTGATGCCATGGGTACTACACTTAGTGGAGTAGGCTTGGGGGGTCCTAAGGCAAGCCATTGACGTTCTTTCTCCAATCATTCCCATGTGAGCCTATCTGCCAAGCGTTCTTGTGCGTGACATGGGGGAACAGTTGATTTGTAAACCTCAGGTTGCTTTGGAACCCGTATGACATATGGAGCAGGAAAGGGTTGCGATTGGGCAGTTGAAGATGATTGAGTGTCAGGCTACGTAGGCACCCTAACAACATATGGGGTCGATCTATTTTGTGTTTGTGGAGTGGAATGTTGGTGGTTATCAGGATGCTCGGGTATCCTGACAACATATGAAGTTGGTCTAGCTAGGGGTTGGACCTCTGTAGTTGCAACCACAGGTGACACTCGGACTATGTAGGGGGCAGGCAGGGTAAGAGGTTCTATGTCTGCAGTAGTAGTGGTGGGAGGTACATGCACTATATATGATTTTTCTTGTGGTGGTATGGTAGAGGTTGCTACAGCGGGGGGTATTCGAATGACATAGGGTCTTTGCGGGGTAGGCGGGTTACATGGAGAGTATGATGATTGAGGTGCGGGTGTTTGTGTAGTAGGAGGAATATGCACTACAAATAGTCTCTTAGGTATTTTCTGCTTATGATCTGAATAGATGGTGTTAATCCTAGGTGCTTTTGGTTCGTTATCCAAGTAGATGGTGTTAATTACATATGGTGCTTCCTTAGTATTTAGAGGATTTTTATATACACCCATGGCCTAATTTTGTGGTTTGACCAGGTTGGCTTCATCAAAAGTGATTTGACCTCCATTGATCATCCATTGAATATCTTGTTTTAGGGTGAAACAATAGTTAGTTCCATGCCCATTACGTTGGTGATAATCACAAAAATGGTCCATTCTAAAGCCCCTTGGAACTGGGGGCTCATCTGGCATGCCAGGCTTGGGTTCTGAACCAATTGATAGAACCGATCATGTCTTTGGATTTCTACGGGGGACAATTGTTTATGTTTCATTAGTCTAGCCTTCAAGAGTTAGTCAAATAATTATGAGGGTTTCATGGGCAACGGTGTGTATTGAGAGGGGTCCCTCCTCTCGAAGTTTCTCGCATAGCCTAATGTAGGATTTTGTGATGTGGATGATTCAGATGCAGTCGCAGGAGTGGGTCTAGCATAATTAGTAGGGGTAGCAGGTAGTTTGCCTTGTTGTCCCATATTTGCTTATTGTGTTTCTGCTACTGCTGCTATAGTTTCCTTAGCCTTTTCTTTGTCTTTTTTATTATGTTGGTTTTTAAAGGCTGAATAGGAAGGGTCATGACTGTTTTGGGCTACCTCCTCTATGTTCTTTATTTGTACAAATTCTTAACTAAGAGTGCGTGCATTGAGATAATATAATTTGGACTTGAAAAAATCATTGACGGCCCCTTTTAGAATAGTGAGGAGATAAGTCTCCAGGATTGGCTCATGGAGCTCATTGAGGGCAACACTCCACCATTGAATAAATTATTAAACAGGTTCAAGCGGTGCTTGCTTGACCTGTATGAGGCTGTCAATTATTGCTTCAGGCTTCAAGTTATACTTGAATCTAGTAACGAACTAGTATAATAAACCTTCCAGGAAATCTATTCAAGTGCTCTCCCTGTGAGCGACATGGGGAATACTTGCAGAATGGCGTGTGGCCATGCCTGAAGTAACACGCATTCTAATCTAAATGTTATAAGGTGGGCTTTGGGGTCTATCTTGCCATTGTATTTAGTTAACATGGGTAAGGAAACACCCTTAGGTAGTGTTAGAGGTGGAACCAAAGAGCTGATAGGATCATCATGATAGAAATCCACTATCTTAAGCTCTCCATCGGTAGCTGTTTTGAGGTGCTTGACCTCATCAGTTAGCTCTTGCATTAATTTTTTGGCATCAGCCCAATCTTGGATACTAGGTGAGATAGTCGATGGATTATGTTGTACAGTATACAAGTTAGATTGTTGCACAGTGGGTTGGAAGGAAGAAAGTTGTGTGGTTGGAGGTTGTACTTGCGGAATATTTGTAGTGGGTGGTACTAGGGGCGGCACGTTGTAGGCAAGGGGTTGTTGTTGTTGTTGTTGTACTTGAGGGATATTAGTGGGTAGGATCATAGGAGGTGGTATGTTATAGGGAGGGGGTTGATGTGGTTGTACACCAGTCGCAGTCCACTGCCTAGTCATGCTTTGTGTAGGAACACCCTAAACTTGTTAAGTTATAGTTGTCAAGGATGCTCCTTGGGTTTGGATCTGTGGTATATAGTGTGCTGATGTAGAAGCTAGTATTACATATGGCATCCCAATCACTCGAGGTGGGAAGGTTACTCCTACATTATTTTGAGGAAGTTGTACTTGTAAGAACAGGGGTACTATGGTAGTGGGAGGAATAGCAGGGGGAAGCATATTGAATTGCGCATCAGTCACAGGAGGAGTGGGGACGAGAGTGGATGCCTCTTGTTGAAGTACATGTGCTTGAGTGATTTTAAATGGCTAGAGGGACGTTGTCTCCCCCATGAATGGGTGAAATAACAAGTTTACATAAGTTTGTGGGTTGAGGGTATGATATGAATCCTCATGTTCGAATTGAGCCGCGAAATTGTCTTCCTCCTCTATTTGGGGGTTTGGCATGAGCTGGTCTACAGATTGATTCCTTGCTAGGAGGAGTTGGAAGATAAGCTCTGAGTAGTGCTCCGGAAGAGGGATGATATCATAGGGAGAAGGGATGAACTCATGTCCTCCCTTATGAAACAATTCATATTGTCTCTTAGCCTCCATTTCAGTTTGGTCCACTACTAGGCCAACTTGTATTTTTACGCATATGAAATTATATTGCTCCTGTGTTATAATGTTAAATGATGGGTTCCTCCCTTACAGTCTGAGAGACCAAAGAGGTCTCACCATGGGTTGTACTATGGGTTGTTGAATGGCCATGGGGCCTACGATATCTGTGATGGGCTTGGTTGAAGCATTGGGATTTGTAGTGTTCATGATGAAATGGTTGTGAATGTAACACGGTGGAAGGGATGTGAAATGGGTATACTTATCAACATACACCTGAGTTCATGGTGTGTAGCTTGTTTACACAGTGTGTGGACTAGATCCCATTGTACAGGCTTCCATGACCAGCGTACAAAAACTGATCACGATGTGTAAGCTGAGGTCGCGATGTGCAGACTACAACTATCAGCGTGAAGCTAGAGTGGTCAACGTGTTGTAAGTGGTGGCAGCGTGCAGACAAAGTTTACATCATGCAAATTGGTGTGACAGCATGCAGACAAAGTTTATAGTGTGAAAATTGGTGTGGTAGCGTGCAGACAAAGTTTACAAAGTGCAAATTGGTGTGGCAACGTGCAGACAAAGTCTACAGTGTGCAACTTGGTGTGGCAACGTGCAGACAAATTCTACAGCATGCAGATTGGTGGTAGCGTGTAGATAGGGCCTACAGCATGCAGATTGGTGGTAGCATGTAGATAGGGTCTACAGCATGTAAAGAGGCGGTAGCATGTAGATAGGGACTATAGTGTGTAGTGTGGGCCGTGCAGCATGTAGATGCTTAGATTGCTATAGAACAGGGTACAGATCCTGGAAGTTTAGAACTGGGTTTAGTGTTGGTGCAATGTGAATCTGGGAAAACCAAGGTACAAATCTGAAGCACAAGGGTGCGTGTATGAGATCAAAGTAGATTTAAACAGTTTCATGGCCCTCCTTCTAGCGCCATTTTTTGTACTGTCCGAAATCATCGGTCAATGGCTGGAACGAAACAGAGACCAAGAGATCACCGAACAAGCATAGAAGATCCTACCTTCGCTTGAGGGTGACCTGGAACTAACGAAGGTAGAGTACCTTGGATGGTCCGCACGCAGATTAGACAAGGATTTCCCCAAACGTATGCCAATACACAATATGCTAGGTTAAATGTAAACGGCGTAACAAATGTAAAACCGAGTGTAACCGCACAGAAATATAAATAATAAGCATACAAGAACGAACAAAAAAATGTAATGAATCTTAGCAAAAGAACTGTCGAAATATCATTGCATAATGAAAATTACAATGCACCAGACTAACGCAGTTGTGGTTCTGACACAAGGTAGGTGGAAGGCTCCAGTGGATGCAGTGGGGTTAATGTTCGCTAGATTCGGCTACAAGCACAGCGTAAAGGCTATATGCTCAGCGTGCAAGATGGAAGTCTACCATGTAGGATTAATGTATCTGATGTTCTCAATGCCTTTTTTCCCCCATATTTTACCCAGATCCTTTCAATTTTTTGAATCCCGATCTAGTCAAAAACTAGGATTTTTATACAAGTTTAGACGTTAGACTTGGATCTGAGAGCAGATGGTTGCCTATGGGATGCTGGACTCTCGGATCGAGTGACATGTGGCGCGTTGACCGAGTGTGAAAGAATGAAATTTTACAAATATACAGTGTGAATCATGCCAGCGTACACACGCTGGGCGTGCACGGTGTTCCTGTTCAGCATGTGAACTCAGGAGTGCATGATTTCAAGCTTAGAACTGGATTTTCTTAAGCCCACAATGACGCCCTATCTCTGAGAGTTAATGCCTTGTACAAAATCTTGCTCTGAAGTGCCTTTTCCATGTAGTCTTTGGAGTTACATGCTGGATGTACATGTTAGTTGTACGTGCTGAGCGTACATGTGAGGCGTGCATGCTGGGCATGCACATTGGGCGTACACGCTAGGTGTACACGCTATATACTACATACTCAGTGAAAACCAAGTATCTTGAGCTTCAAATTTGCCATGTTTGATGCCAGATGTTGTCGTGGTCTTCTGCGGATCCCAGAGAACCATTTCTTGTTGAGTTCGACTCTGCTTGACGCTGTCTGTGGGGTCCTCAAGCTTCGATCATGCTGGAGAGCATCATGACTTAGCTCGATTCTTGTTGGAGAAGTACTAAGCTCAAAATTTTGTGGTGTTTCAATTGCCAAGGCTGAATTTCGATGGATGTTAAGCAATTATTCAAACACTAGTAGGGTTGTGCAAGTCAAACTTGATTGTATGACACCAGATTTCATAAAATACATAGGATAAATGTGCAAGTCAAAACCTAGGCTCACTGGAATTACCTTGTAAATGACACATGGTATATAACTCAATGCATGTGTGAAGTCCTTTAATGTGGTTAGTTTTTAATAGTAAATAGAATTTGTTTTATTTGGAAGTTTTAGGTTTGGTGGTCAAGTTACAAATAATAGTATATTATGGTCATCTTATGTTTTGGATTATTTCTGTTTAATAATAGTTTGATTAGCTAAGAATTCTTAATTTATTACATGAGGGTTTAAGCTAGATATTAATAATCAATAAATTTCTTATGAAAAAAATTTCAAATCTTCACACTTTTTCTAGGTACCCTTAGTAACATAGCCCATGTATTTCATGCTAGCAAGAATTCAGGTTATCTATTTTATTCTTATTTTTTATTCTAAATGTTTTATCTTCTTTATTTTAGTGTTGTCGTTCTCTTCTATGCATGGGATATGATACCTGAAAAACTAACTGATACAAAATCTCACACTTTTGTAGGAAATCTTGACACAGCCAAAGACTTTGTCAGAAGAATGAAGAAGGAAGGCTTATTGCCATGCATGGGAACATTTAACTCTTTCTTGCAAGCCCTTCTTGATGCTGGTAAGGTTGATCTTTTGTTAGATCTTCTTTCCAAGGCTGCTAGAAAAGATTTGTATCCTGACAGTAACACCTATCTGTTGGCACATTTTGGCCATTTCATGGAATAGGTTGGGATTCATGGTTTTTGGTATCCATACCATAATATATTTTCTCTCACCCAAGAACTAGGCTTACAGCCTTTCACTAATTGGTCTTGTTCGGCTCAGTATTCACCTAATGGACTTGAGGTTGAATCAGCAATATTTCAACATCTTCCTTGTTTGCCCAATCCTCTAGGCTCCTTTGTCTATCCACAGTTCAAATGTCTACCCTTACAAGATCGTTTGACTTCACTTTCGTTGATGGATGTTGATGTATCAGGTGATTAATTTTGATAACAGTGATCGTGCTTGGAAAAAGTATGATAAGTTAACTGCAAGGGAATTATTCAAGCAGTTTGGTTACTCTAAGAGGGTTTACAAGGATGCTTTGAACCCAATGCTTCTTGTTGGAATGTTTGCTCCAGGGGAGCAATGTAGTGCAGCTGCAACGTTGGGAATTTTTTACTACTTCATTGTTGGGCATCAACAAGATTTTGATGTTCTTTGGTGTCATGGAATAGTTCATGAGAAAATTTTCAGACCTTGGGTTCATCTCCTGAAGACAAAAGGGTGTCGTTTTCTGTCCAATAAAAGAGTAACTGACTTTGTAATTAATGAAACCAATGGAAATATATCAATAGTAGTTTGCAAAATAGAGAATTTCTCAGCCGAAGATGTTGAACTAGCTATTGGTATTACAACATTGAAACGAGAACATGATGTCTACCTTTACGAGACAACACCTGCCATGAAAGTACCGAGTCACCTAGAAAATCTGCACTACTACAAAGAGTGGCTGCCGAAGAACATGATGAGTGCATGGAGAGTTGGAGAAATAGTGCATGCATTAGAAGGTTGGTCACACCATGAATGCCATCATCACATCAACCACTTACGCGAGGTAACTCACTTCGTTCATTCCCACTCCTTAGTAGTCGCCCTCTGCCTTGAGCGAGGTTAACTATGCTATAGTCCCTGTTTTATCGTGGAATGGATAGTAACATGAAATTTGCATCAACGCAGGAACACAGAATGGCCAAAGCTGGGGAATGACCTTGGGAGTTACCCCAACATTTACAATGCAAAGTGGGGAATGTTTTTCGTAGAGTTTTACCCTGTCCTTTTCACGGATGGGGTGCGAGTTGTATTTTTGGATAATACGGTTGAGACTGCGACTCAATTTTTTGACATTTGGGCATCAAGTCAACAATTTGGTTGATGGCATCGGTAACAGCCATAAAGCTTAGCAATTCTTTGGCCATTTTCTTAAAAAAATGATCCCAACAATGGAAAATGACAAGTTTCTCAAAATCAATAATAATTTGTATTGGTTGATTAGGCACTATGGTAAGATGCCAATCACCCGATCCCATTCTGCGCTCGATATGTGAGTCTTACGCCATATGTACTAAGATTTCTCGGGATACGTCTCCCTCTGTTACCCTGTATGCTTACCAGGGAATCCATTTTGGGTTCATAAGGTTATACTGCATTGTAGTACGTGCAAGGCAGACCCAAATGACCAGCATCCAAAACTAAATTTAGATAAATGTTTTCTTACTTCGTGGAATAGAGTTCACCGCAATAATTATGGTTAAAAAAATGGAGTCATCTGTGGCAAAAACGAAGGGCACTAGGTAAATGACAAGAAAGCACATGGCCTCTCCCAGCTGGATCCAGTTAGAACTAATGCCAACTCTGATGCCTGCGACTTCGGTGGAGCCGTTGCCAGAAACAGAGATGGTGGCAACACAGATGAAGAAGATGTGGCAGCTACCAGCAAAGCGTGTGCAGAAGTAGTTTCAACTGCTACAGTATTTTTGGGAGATGCAACTTGCATGACGATTTCAGTGGAGGCGTGGCTGCACATTGCAGAAGCTGATTGAGCAAAATTGGCAACTGGCCAAACGACAAAGCGCCTCCTCCACAAATATTTCTAAGGATAAACGATATCAAAAAGAAACATGTGAAGACTATGTACTCTTTACAGAACCAAATACAGAAATGCATGAGAAGAAATGGTTTGGGGCTTGAGGCATGTGTTGTGGACCATTGCAAAGTAATATTTTCATAACATCACCACAATATTAACAAGGGAATATTTGGATGCTCAACTTGAGGGTTGGATGACTTACGCAGCAAAGATAATTGCACAATTAGGAGCTGATAAATGCTACAACAAAACGTTATGAGACCTTCTGAAAAATGAGTTCGTATAAGAGATAGATGCTCGTGATGTAGTTATTCGAGGGAATGAAGCTCCAGTTTATCAGAAATATGCCAAATATGTAGGAATGAAGAGGGACTTTCATCTAATTTCTAGCAAAGGAGGCTGCACAACCCTCTCCAAATTATTCTGTAGCATGGCCAAGGGAAGATAGATGATCAAATTCTATTAATTGACCTTTATGTCTTTCCTAAATATTTATATATAAAGTTATATGTATAGCTATTTTATAATAAAAAGGGGGATTTATGGACATTTCCAACTATAGCTTTTATTTCTATAATTGTAACTTTGTGTGGAAGTTGTAACTTCCTAGCCTTAATCCCATGATGTTTGTAACCACTATAAAGGCCACTTGTCAACTACAACTTTTTTGTCTTCATGGTGACCACTTGGCAACTGAATGAAGACACTTGGCAACTAAATGAAGACACTTGGCAACTGTAGCTTTTTTATCTCTATGGTGGTTGTAACCACCCAAGATATTTTGTAACTTACCTACCTACCTTTGAACCCTATAAAAAGGCTTCAGGGGTCAAGGAGGGAGAATCACACTTTTGAGAAGACATTGGGATCACACTTGGGCTCTCACTTGGAGACACACTTAGGGTCTTGAGAAGAGCATTGTAAAGAAGAAATTGTGAAAGATTGCTTGTAAAATGGCTTGCTAAAGAAAAGATTTCAGCCTCTTTGTCATAGTCCTGTGAGTTATGCTTATTGTTTTTTATTTTGTTTAAATTGTTTAGCTAGTGGTTTAGATAGTATCATCCTTGGCAAGTAATTTTGGGATCTTTAGATTGCTCTTATTGTTCCTTGTTGCATAATAGAAAATTTCTATTAAAATTTTTGCCATAGAAGCACTTGTGTTTAAAGCCTTAAGAGCGTTTTAGTAGTAAATTTTTTCATTGTGCAATGTATAAGAACTACTATTGGGATTTTTGTAAGAGAGCCTCTACTTGTAGTCATGCTGTTGAACGATTTAATGGTCAAGAGGGTTTAGAAAATCTTTGGTATTTTGATGGGACCAGAAAGCTTATTTTTATCTTTAAAGTGAATCTCTGTGGTATTTCAATCAGAAATTGTCAAGTCTTTTGAAGGTTTTGTTGAATGTAATTGTTGACATCCATTATCTAGCCAAAATGGAGTCTTGTATGTGGTAGTTTACGCAGCAATTTTTTGGTAGCATAATAGGATTGTCCTGAAGAAATTGCTTATTTGAGCCTTGGAAGTTTGAACAATTCATAGATATTGAATTTGGGATAGCTTTATTGTGAAGTGTTTACTCGTGTCATTTTACCTTATTTAAATATTTGAGGTCCACACAAATTTGCTTTCTTTTTTGTCTATTTTCATCGAATCTTGCTCTATTTCTAGTTTTCTTCTGGAACTATCTCTTTCTCTATGGAAAATTAGAAGTAGATTCGCAAAGTTGTGCTTAAATGTTTTTACAAAATTTTATTTGTGAAAAGTAGGTATTATAAGGACCACATAGACTAGGCAATTAAACAAAATAGGAACTCTCAACAACTCACAGTACATAGCAAAGTTGGCTGAATCTCTTTAAGATAAGTCATTTGTAGTTTACACACAATGCAATCGTTTCATATTTCACAACTGCACACCGCAACAACACACACACATACTCATGTTAACTACTGAGTCTATTTGGAGGTCTCTAGGCCTTGGTGTTGCCAGAGACCAGCAAGCATGTAAATCTTGTTCGAGGACACTCGTTGGCGGTCGCATCCCAAATGGTCGCCAACACTATCAAATATTGATAAAGGGTGCCTCAAAATCTAGAAAAATAGATGATGTGTTTAGGCTTGTACAGAGTGCAATGCAAGAAGGGGTGAGACCCTATCCAAGCCTTTATGCTCCCTTGCTAAAGGCTTTCTGCAAGAGGGGCCAATTTTCTAAGGCTTACAATCTGTTCAATCACATGAAGGTTAAAGGTCATCCCCTTAATTGACCTATTTACACCATGCTCATAAGGTTGTCCTATTGTGGGGGTAGGATTTTAAATGCGGTAGATTTGTTAGTTGAAATGATAAAACTGAAACTAGTTCCAAAGACTCAAAATTTTGATATGGTAATTAGTGGATTGAAAACCATTGGGAATTATAGTTTGGCTGAAAAGATGGAGAGATTGTATTTTTCAATTTACATACTTTGCTTTTTGGAATGAGAAATTGAGAATCAAGTGATTTTATTGCATTTAGGAATTTTGGGAAATGAAACATGATTTGTAGTTGATAGGATTTTTTGATATCTATTATCCTAATTTTCCTATTAACATGTTCTTGAAGTCGGTGGCAATTAACATATTTCCCATAGAACCATACCCAATTCGGAATACTCATAGCTCTATAGTAATGCATTTCTTAGGATATACCTTTTTTGCTAGTTACCCAACCGATAGGCATTTTCATCTTATGGTAAATCAAAGGGTCAAGGTATTGCATTTTTTTGCTTCTAGGCATCTATCTTTCTTTTGCTTTTTTAGTTTTGGCTGATCCTTTCAGTCAATAACTTTAAAAGATGTTCACTTCTCAAGGTAATTTTGAGTGGGCTTCAAAACTCTATGATTCAACTTAAGTCCGTATGTATAGTTTATACTATCACAGCAAAGAAATTGTTGTAGACTCTGTATGACACTACTCATTCTCTAGTCTCGATTGTTCAACTCAAATTTCAACTACTTGGATACATAAAATTTTACTTGTGAAAATTATAGTAGTTTTCTAGATAGGCTCATGGAATGATATGTTATTCTTTCAAGATCAAACTGGCAGGTCAAATCTCCTTTATCTTGTATTTATAAGTGCAATATTTTGTACATAAATCATGTGTGAAAATCTTCTCTCAATCCAATAGATGGGCTTCATGGTGCTCATCAATTTGGAATACTAAAGCTTAATTCTTGTTTTTGATTTTTGTCTATATTACAAGGGAAAGAACGTTGGAAACTAAAATTAAATTTCATATTACTATGATTTGCAAACAAGGAAAGGGTCATTACTTGGATGTTAAATGATCTTTTTGCCAAGGAGCAAGATTTTAGAAAAGTTATGTAATACCATGCCCTGTTGCACCAAAGGTAGGATCTTTATTATGGGGGCCACAAACCTTAATGTTTCTGATGCAATTTTTGAAAGTTTTTTTCCAACTCCCCTAAGGGTTAGTAACTTTAATCATACATAAACATCAACTTTTTCCAAGTTAACCCTTCCAACAACCTTTGGGATGATTTATCAATGATAAGGCATTAATAGAAATAATGATTAAGTTACTTAAATCATTCATAATTAGAACTTACCCAAGTGTAACCACCCTCAAGAGTAAAGGTATCCCAATTTTTTTAAGGTTACATACTGATTGCTAATCCATGGTTCTATTGTGATTTGAAATGCCACCCAAACAAAAGTTCCCACAAGAAGGAGAACCCTCACAACCATGGAAGAAACAATCCATAGCTAGAAGGGGCTAGGAAGAACAAAGCCAAGAACAATAAGAGGTGATCCATGCAAGGGGACCTCTTCGTGAGGAGCCCAAAGTGGAATCTATTTGACAAATTCCATAAGACGAAGTGCCCACAGAATAATCTCAATGAGGAAAAGTACCTGGACCTATGCCTAGGCTTGAGGTCACTCTAACTTAAGCCTACTTAGACATCGTTCAGTCCCAAGAGATCCAAAGATCAGTTCTTCAAGAAATAAACATTGGGATATTTTTGGAGAAAGCTCCAGAGGATGTTAGAACATAATTGCAAACCTCTCCCATGTGGCCAATCATAATGACCAGTGGAGAGTGGTACATGGGAGATACCTATCTCTTCTGAATAGGTGAAGGCCAAGGTTCATTATAAAAATCAAGGATGTTCAAGTGTCCTACTTGGTGGAGGTCATTGCATAGGCACTAGGGTTACCCAACATCAGAACACAGTTGGCCGAAATATCAACAAAAGAAAACCTTGAGGCAAAAAGGTAGTGGGCCCAGTGATGTTACGTGGTGGACCATAAGGAGTATGGTGCACTCACACTAATAGAGCAAATTTATTGCAAGATTGTAGACTATCACCACAATCCAACAGTGAGGCCAAGTAAGGTGACTGCCTTCTCCTCTCATGCATGCACTGCTTTGAGCAAGAAATTTCCTAACCTTTCATAGCTAATTCATTCAAAGATTGAGAAGTGTTTCAAGAAAAATGAATGTGGAAGGAGGACCCTACCCTTTCCATGCGTTATAAGAAAACTTTCTAAGAGTGTAGGTATTTTTCGCTATCCCATTGACACTCTTAGGCATACTCCCTTGGCCTCATGGGCAGAAATCATGAAGGATAAAACACCAGTAGCCATCCAAGAAGAGGAGTTGTCACCACAACCACCCACTTAGGAGACAACAACAAAGGCACACATAGTCCTTAAGCATCTACGAAAAATCTAAGAGTAGATCTTGAGTGAACAAGAGTAGCAAGAAAGAACAAGTGGGACAGATCCATCTGTGTATCGGCCACGGTAAAAATTCAAGAAGCAAGTGGCTAGCTTGTATCTACTATACAAGGCTGAGTTCAAACACCACAAGGACACTAAGCAAAAGTTTGAGATTGCTAATGCTGAACTCGAAGTCCTCAAAGGGTGATAAATAGATCCACGCTCCATCTTCAAGGACTTATCCAAATGGATGAATGACTACTAAGAGCTGAAGAACATAGTGGGAGCATTCGACATTGAACGCAAATAATTTGTTACTTAGTTTTTCAATGTCAAGGAGTTGTTTTTAGTGATCCTGTGTCCTTGGGAGGTGCCCATTCTAGCCCACATTGGAAAAGTTGTGTGGAAGATACATGATCCCAAGTGTAAGGAGGAGAAAATGAAAGCACTGTTGGATGCTTTCCACCTTCCACCTGAAGTTGCAGCAGTAGCAGGACAACCACAGCCTCAACCATCGCCAGTGCGTGAAGTCGATGAAGGTTCCTTGAAGCCTTACGAACCATCATTTCCTGGGACCGTTTGATCCTCTCCAACAAGCTTCACATCATCAAGAAATGTGTTGTCCAATTTTTGATGAGTTGTATCATGGTGTTCAATTTTGTGTCCTAAAGACCACCATTTTTGTAATGTGTTAATCTATACACCAATGCACCCCATTTTTTGATGATTTAGTCAAGTTTGTTTTGTTGAAAGAAAAGTCAATTAATAATCCCATGCCTTCCCAATTTTGTAAAAGAAC
>MNCI01000456.1:709091-722550 GCA_015680685.1 Gnetum montanum | reverse complement strand
GTCTCATTGGATGAACAGTTTGCATTGGATTGTTGGATTTGGGAGTGCCTACTGAAGCACAGTAAATCAGCAATGGGTACGAAACTTGCTGAGCTTAATATTTTAATATTTCTTGGAATTTTGTTTTCCAAATAATTTAAAAAAAACAACTAATTTTTAATTTTAGGTTTGGGTTATATATAAAAAAATATTGGGTGCCCTACGTTTTTTTTTAAAAAATAACTTATTTTTTATTTTTAAGTTTGAGTTTTATTTAAAATTTAATACAACCCACAATACTATATAAGGTTTTTTTTTAAAAAATAACTAATCTTTATTTTTAGGTTTGGGTTATATTTTTTAAAAAATATTGGGTGCCTTACATTTAAATTTTTTATTATTATTTTTAGATTAGGGTTTTATTTAAAATTTAATATAACCCATAATACTATATAAGAATTCTTATTCCTGTAAATACAGATCTTGCAGGTGATAGAGTGCGTGAGTTAAACTAAGCGAGACAACAACATCTCAGAGATCGAAGAAGAGAAGCTTGGGAATGGGGAGATCCATTGGAGTTGCAAAGAATGGAACAACATCGCTTACGTCAAAGAACGTGTCGAGCATAAATGCAGCAACAACAGGTGGAAGAAAGTGAGGTTTGTAGATGAAATTTCATTTTTGTTTTAGATGAAATTCATTAACTGTTTGATTTAATAAAGGTAAGCATATTAAGTCACTTTGTATAATAATATTTCACAGAATCGAAGAGATCATAGACAAGGACGAGGAAGAGGTCGTGGACGTGGACGTGGACAAGGACGACAACGCATAGATGAACATGAAAATCACTTAGCAGTCATTCCTACTGATGAAAATGTTCATCAGCCTCGATTGCATCAAGAAGTTATTTCAGATATAGGACGTGGTCGTGGACGTGGTCGTGGTCATGGACGAGGTCATGGTGATTTGATGGTTGAAGATGAATTAGTTATAGAACAAAGACGTGCACAAGGGCGTGAAAGACAAGAACGTTTTAGACAACGAAAAAGACAAGCAGAAGTGGCAGAAATGTTAGATTTAGTCGCAAGACTTGGTCAGGAACAAGGTCAACCAAGATTGCGAATGGAACATCAACAAATATCTTCTGAACATACGAACAATCAGGTATCTTATCCAAATCTTCATAAGTCAAATACAGAAATCATGCATGCAATAACAAGATTTTCAAGCGAGGTTGATAAGTTTAGTGTTCCCCGATCATGTGGTATTTGCAATGAAAGTTTTTTGAGTATCTTAATGAAACCTATACAAAGATTTGGTCCAACGTGTGCAAGGTGTGCAAATGAAAAGGTAATGGGGATCTTGAATCACGATGGTGATGAGATTAAGCGTTTCTCTGTTGATAATGATATGGATCCAGAACCCCAGCCAATAATCTTATCAGAACTATCAGAAGTTGAAGAAATGCTTATATCACGAATTAATCCTATTTTACAAGTTACACATGCTATTGGAGGTCAATTACAATATAAAGGACATACCATCAGTTTTATGCAAGATGTATCTGACATTGCAACTAGGCTACCTTTGAGGATTCATGAAATTCCAATGCTGATACTAAGACGGGTTGATCAAATTGGAACAACCTATAACTTTGTTGTAAATAAAAAGCGTGTGTATGCTGCCTTATTGTATAAGAAACAGAATGATCCTTTCTATCAGGATGTAGAAATAGATGAGCATGCTTTGGATGATGTCAGTGATACAGGAGATGTTAATGTTTTTGAAAGGATTCGTTATATTAGATTGTCTGAGGAGGATGGTGAGATGAGATTACAGTTTGATGGTCCTTTGGTTGATTTAAAGGAGGAAAATATTATTAGACACACATCATCAGTAGCATCACGTCCAGTTCTTCTAGGGAAAGAACTTGATCTGGTAAGAGCTTGGTTAGAAAATCCAACTGTTGTAAGTTCAGATTATGCGCAATGGCCAACACTTTCAGAGTCACCCATCAATGAGTTCAACACAGTTGGAATGCTTCCAATGTCATTTCCAACGTTGTTTCCACGTGGAAAATGTGACTTCCTTGCAAGAAGGTCCAAGGATGTCATGTTACATGAATATGCTAGACATCTACTTCGATATAGGGATGGCAGATTTGGACGTCATAAAAGATTCAGGTATCATAAATTAGTTACATTTACATTGCTAAATAGCATTCATGTTTTTGACATCTTATGCACTAATTACATAGGAATTTTATTTTCATTTTTTTCAGGTATCACATTTATAACATGATAACGAGACATCGTGCACTGAAATCAACATCAGTATTCTTCAAAAAAAATATTACAGAAGCACCTTTGACAATCCAAGAATTACGTGAAGGACTTCAAAATGCACCATCAGATAATTTTGTTGATAATTTGATGAGATTTGGAACAACGATACGAGGAACGCCTTCGTACTGGAGAAAATGCAAAGCGCAGTTGTTTGATTTGATAAATGAGTTGGGTGCACCAACTATTTTTTTTACTCTGAGTAAAGCAGATATTTATTGGCCAGACCTACATAAGGTAATGCCTATAGAACCCCCACAAAATGTTTCTAAAATAAGAGAGTGGAAAATGAAAAATATTATTGAGAACCCACATATAGTTGCTGAGTTTATGCATCTTCGACATAAGGCATTTCGAGAAATGATTTTATTTCAAGAATTTGATGTGGTTGATTACTGGACAAGATATGAATGGCAACATAGGGGATCACCACATGTCCATGGCTTTCTTTGGATCAAGGGAGCCCCAAACATAGATGAACTTGATTGGAATGACCCAGAAGTAGTTAGAAAGACAAGAGAGTTTTTTGATGTAATAACAAATGCATGGAATAGTAGATTCAATCAAGATGGAATATCCAATCATGTAAGTTGTTTAGAATTTGTACATATTTCTTTTAAATATTAGAAAATTGTTTATGTTTTTTTGAAGATTCATTATAACAATTATACAAATCTTTCATTTGTAGATGCAACACGTTAATAATCCCAGGCATCCATGCGAAATTCAAAGTCAACAAATGCAATTTATGGATTTTGACATTGATTATGATGAGCTCCTAAATTCAGTTCAGCGACACACACAATGTAAGAGAGGAGCATGTTTAAGAATCCGAAATCATGTGCAAGTTTGCAGGTACAATTATATTTCTTTGAATACCTATATTCTTATTTGCATCATGAATGTATGATATCTAGGCAAATAATTTTATAACTTTAATTTATTACCCTAGGTATAATGTTCCATGGCCATTGCGAGCTCAATCAGATCTATTTCAAGATCCTGAAAACAAAAATCATGTTACATATGAACCACGTAGAAATGATTCAAGGATGAATGTTCATAATAGAATGATTGTTCAAACATGGAGAGCAAACACAGACTTTCAACCAGTCCTTGACACATATGTTGTTATTAAATATATTGCAAAATATGTGGCAAAATCTGAAAATAAGTCAAGATGCTTTCATGATTTATTACTTCGTATTGCTGAATCTCGAAACCCTAAAGAAAATGCATTGACTGCATACAAAAGACTGATGATGGATGCTGCAGCTGATAGAGACATAGGTGCCATGGAGGTTTGTCATATGCTATATGAACTTCTATTAGTTGAATGTAGTCGACAATTTGATACTATAAATGTTTCTAGAGATATGTATAAAAGAGTTGTACCAGATGTAGATGGAGATGAGGAACCACAACCATATACAACCCTTATCAATGCATATCAAAAGAGACCACTAGAAATGGAAGGAGTTTCATTGTTGAATGCTACGAAATATTTTACCTTTATCTCAAAGAAGAGAGAGCTACCAGTGTGGAAGCCTCGACAACAACCAGTTGTTGTAAGGACATTTCCAAAATTTAGAGTAGCTGCAAGAGTAGGAGAGGAGAAATGGATAGATTACTGTTGAACACAGCTACTACTACACTAGCCTTTTAGAGATGTCAAACATGATTTGGGAAGAAATGATGAAGAAATTGAACGAAGATGGATTTCGGTTAGACACATCTATGAATTGGAACAGGAGACATTCGATGAAGAGTTTGAACATGCTTGCGAGGAAGAGAGGCAGTATACAGATATTATTCCGGAAAGACAGGATGGTGTTGAATATGATTTTGAAGTACTAAATCGACATCTGCTTGCATCAGCTCATTTTCAACGAAGTGAACTTGAAATGCTTGGATTAAGAGATCGAGATAGATAGAATGAATGGTCAGCCAGCTATGCAAGAGAAGATGTGGCAAAGATTGCTACATCTTTTGTCCATGGTCATAGATCACATGGTATAATAACACATTCAGGAAATAACGACAATCAGGTGGACATATCTTCTCTAGGAGTTCAACAGAAGAAATGCTACAAGATTATCACTAGCCATCTATATATGCAACAATTCGAAATGGATGAAATTTCTCGTCTGTTGATGATTATTCAAGGTACAGCAGGCACAGGAAAATCGTATCTCATTGATACGATTCGTAAAGAATTTAGTTGAACTTTCTCATCTGGAAAGAATAGCTTACTGGTGCTCGCCCCTACTGGTGCTGCAGCATATAATATTAATGCAACTATAGTACATTCTGCGTTGAAGATTGGAATCGGAGAATACAAACCATTGGCTGCATCAACTTTGTCATCATTGCAAAATAAATACAAATACTTGAAGTATATTATTATAGATGAAATGAGTTTCATAGGTGGCAAATTGCTTAGCAGCATTGACCGAAGGCTTAAGGAAATATTTCCAGATAATCGTTTGGATAACTTTGGTGGTAGATCTATGATACTCATTGGAGATCTTGCACAGCTTCCACCTGTTAAAGATGTTATACCGTACTTATCATCTCAGATGCATGTGAAGAATTTGTGGTTGGCATTCAATAAATTTGTAACCTTGGATGCTGTGTATCGACAAAGGGGTGATGATTTGCAACAACAAAGATTTAGAGAAGTTTTGATGAATGTACAAGGAGGAAAGATGAGTGATGAGGATTATGAATTTTTGAGCCTGAGAATGCAACTTCCATCAACATCGGATGGGCGAGATGGATTTGAGGATTCTGTGCATTTGTTTGATACGAAGGATAAAGTGCATATGCATATTGAAAAAATATTGCTCAAAATGCAGAAGCTAGTTGCACGATGCATAGTAGATAGAAGGACAAATGGTGTGAATTTTTAGGATGATTCAGAAGGAGAATTGGACTGAGTAGTGTTCATTTGTGAGGATGCAAGGGTTATGCTCACTGTTAATCTATGGCCAGAAGTAGGATTGGTTAATGGTGCATGTGGAGTCATTAAGAAAATAATATATAGACCACACTGTCAACCTCCACAGTTGCCATCGTATGTCATCGTTGAGTTTGACTCCTATATTGGAGTACCATATGATAATGAACATCCTCGACAAGTACCCATTCCACCGATCATACATGGAGGATCTCGCCAAGTACCACTTAGATTAGCATGAGCTTTAACGATACATAAGTCAAAGGGAATGACATTGGAGAAAGCATGTATAGATGTTGGTAGCAGAGAAACAACAGGTCTTACATTTGTGGCACTATCGCGAGTGAGGAGTATTGACTGTTTGAAGATATTCCCTCCGATCTCCAAAGAAAGATATATCAAGATATTTAAGGCTTCGCACCTTCAGAGTAGATTGGATGAAGAGCAAAGCATTAAATCAAATGAAGAATGATCTCGTTCTTTTCTGTCAACTAATTTTTACCTTCTTGAATGTCAGATCATTTGTAACTATACATTTTCAATTATGCAAGTTTGTACATTGATCATTTCTGCTGTATTACAACATGTTTATGATCATTCAATAAAGCATTCCATGGTCTTACAATATTTCTATCTGTTATGTTTAAATCATCGCTGCAGCAGAAGACGACTGGCGATCACTAGCTTAGTTATATATATTTATAATATATATCTATAAATTGGCCGATAGAATCTTATAAGAATACAAGTAAAAAGTTCTTTGACTAAAAAATTTCACGACTTCTGGACGAAGAACAAGATTTAAAAACCCAAATTTTCGTGCCTTCTGGACGAAGAACAAGAGTTCTGTACCTTATTTTTCCTAAGGATGGGTTTTCTGAAAAAACAAATTTAATGAATTAGTGTATGCTCTCACCCTCGGCCGAATTTGTTGATGTGGGAGATTGTTGAGCATAAATTCGGCCGATAGTGAGAGCATACACTAATTCATTAAATTTGTTTTTTCAGAAAACCCATCCTTAGGAAAAATAAGGTACAGAACTCTTGTTCTTCGTCCAGAAGGCACGAAAATTTGGGTTTTTAAATCTTGTTCTTCGTCCAGAAGTCGTGAAATTTTTTAGTCAAAGAACTTTTTACTTGTATTCTTATAAGATTCTATCGGCCAATTTATAGATATATATTATAAATATATATAACTAAGCTAGTAAACTAAAAGAGTGGATTAAAGAGATACCTACTAATTATGCCATTAAGGTGGATCAATCATGGATGTAGCTAAATTTTTGTAGATGATGTAACACTATCTACAAATTCAAAAATAAGGTTAAAGGCATTACTACCTTCAATGAAAATTTTTATGAATGTACAAGAACAAAGGTAAATATTAACAAAATAGAAGTGCTAATTTTTGAAACTAATTAGAGAGTTTACAATTTCTACCTTAATAATAATAAACTTGAAATTGTGGAGAAATACTAAGTACAATGCCTTCAAAATTATAAGTGGAAACATTATATCTCATAGCGAGTTATAAATTTGGTCTTAGATAATTCAAAAATATCTTTTTCAAGCAACTATATAAGCTACAATTTTTTTTAGATGTTTAGTATAGAGTCCAAGTCTTGATCATAAATCATGGATGAAATATAAAAAACTTCAAAAACTAGTTCTTGTTGGATGAATTCAAGGTGAAATCTCATGTTCCATATGCAATATTTTTATGAAAATCTAATTTAGTATCATTGGAAGAATTTATTAGTTCCTAATATTCTACTCGAATAGTAAAAAAGAGTAATAATAAATTTATAACAAGCTTGGAAGCTTGTTAACCAGTAAATTCTAGGGAAAAATTAAAATAAGGTGCAACTATCAAAAAAGAAAAAAATAGCTTTATTGGCAAAGCATTAGAGGTAGTAGGCATGATGAAGTAGAATATCTATATGTAGTAATTCCAATTTTCATAAGAGCAGCATGATGAAATAAAAATGACTTCAAACGACATACAAATTAAAATGAGAATATGGAATAATTAGTATGAAGATAAAGTATACCAATTATGTTTATTGTAAGTAGTAGAATTTGAACAACATGTATTATTAGAATGTCACAAAACAAATTTTTTAGAAGAAATGACAAATCTTTAGTTAATATTTATATGAGCTATTCAAGCTACTAATGTTGGTTCTAGAGAATTATATTGAAGAAAATTTTAAGTTATATGATAATTAGATACATTGTTGTAGTGAAGATCCTTTGGAACTATATATTAGTAATAAAGTTTTTAGTTTCAATTTCATTAATAGACTTAGCCATGAGTCATAGTTGACTCATGGGAAAGTTTTTTCTAATAAATAAATATGTAAAGCCTAAAATAAGACATTTTTTTACATTTTTGAGGTTGCTATGCATATCATTCATCCTTAATCATATTTTTATTTTTTATTTTTAGTAATATAACTTTTGAATTTTAGATACATGACTTGAACAAAAAATAATAATTTTATGATGCTTTGGCTCCTAGCTATGTAATGACTAATAATTTATTATTACTTACAAATGAATAATACACCTTAAAGTTATATCCTTAACTATAATATTCCAAAACATTTGACATACTATTACCAACAATTTGTTGGGTTGAATTTAAAAAAAAAATTTATCCAACCATATTAACATTCTTAGGCCTTATTGATGTAATGATAGTTGTTTCTATATTTGTCCAAAAACATAAAAAAAATATTTTAATTAATATTTAAATAAAAATTTACCTCCAAAAAGGCCAATGATCCCTATTTAAGGATTGATATAATTAACTGAAAAAAAGAACAATTGACTTGGAAAAAGCTTATGATATAGTTCCTTGAGATATTGTTAAATGGAGGCATTAAAAAGAAAGAATATTCCTATTGGGTATATAAAAGCTATTCAAGAAATGTATGAGGGAGCAATAACTCAAGTTTACACTTTATGGGGAGACTTTAGACTTCTTATGAAGGTAAGGTTACATTAAGGATTTGTTGTAATTCTTTATTTGTTTGTCAATATTATGGATGAGTTAACCAAAGATATTTAAGATGATATCCCTTAGTGTATTCTCTTAATTGATGATAATGCTTTGATGGATGAGTCTAAGGAAGTTTTGGCTACAAAAGTAGAGACTTGGAGAAAAGGATTGAGGATTAGTAAAAGTAAAATAGAATACAGTGAGTGTACTTTTAATGGAAAAGAGATTAAGAAAATAATGAAGATTAGAATCCAAAACCAAGGCATTGCTTAATATAAGCAATTTAAATACTTGGGATTTCTAGTTCTAGTGGAAGGAAAGATTAATAATGATGTGCTAAATAGAATTAAAGTAGGATGGAAAAAGTAGCAAAAAGCTAGTGGTGCTCTTTGTGATAAAAAGGATCCCTACAAGGTTAAAGGGTAAGTTATATGAAATTGTTATAAGGCTTACAATCTTTGGGGTGCAGAATTCTAACCTGTTAAAAAACCTTAGAGGCAATGTGTGCATATGCTAAAGATGTCTATGCTAAAGTGGATGTTGGATGTAACTAGGAAAGATCGAATCAACATCACTCTTATTAGGAAAAGTCTAGGAGTAACACTCATAGATGAATATATTAAGAAAATTCATCTTAGATGGTTTGGCCATATGTTAAGAAGAAAGAATGATCCTATTAGAAGAGCTCACCTTATTAAAGTTGAGAAACACCAACAAATAGGTAAACCAAAATATACTTGACATGCTTGCATAAAGAAAGACATCCAAAATTTGGGTATTAATGCTAATTTGGTTCTTGATAGAAACAAATAATATAAAAGAACTCATATAGTTGACCCCATGTAATTAGGATAAGGCTTGAATGATGCTAATGATAGACAAAAAACAAAAATATTCAAGTGTATCATGACTGTTGCAACCGTTGTACTAATTCTAAAGCTCAACATTTATGTAAACTTTATTGAAACCCCAAACATCTTTGAGATTAGATATGATTGTCTTTTATATGGCCTATTAGAATATGGGGAATTATTAAATAAATTTATAATTTAATTTTTAAAAAGTGATGAGTATTGAAGTAGTTCAACACCCAACCATAAGAGATACAAGTGTTCACACATAGCCCAGTTGAATTTTGTGGACAAGGAAATGTGAATATGTTAATAGTTAGTTAAAGTTTGGGATCATTATCTTTCCACATGGAGCTAGTATAATCTATGCATATGGTTTAGCTCTTAGTGAGGTGTATGATAGGTGATGTTGTGTTGGCCATAACTCCTAGCTATGATGGTAAAGTATGAAAATAATCCTAAGTCTAAGGAAAATGGTAAAACAATCTATTCTAGCCTAGAGTGATGAGCATCCATTCTTGGCTTGCTGTACATGCCTTGGGTTGATGTAACCATTACTAAAATTACCAAGCGAGTTCACTACTGAGAAAATCAAGTGAAACCACTATTGGGTTGCCAAATGATTACACTTAATGCTCGAAACCAGTTGTATTCATTCTACTTTACTATGAACAAGGACAGTAAAGTGCTTAGAAATGTAATTGATTAAACTAGGAAAACAATAAAAATTATGCTAAGTAGAACAATAAAGCTAAGTGGATGTTGCAATGATGGAAAGAAATCTTGATCTTTATTTCCGTCATGAATTATGTCCAAGTACACTTCACTTGCATAAAGACTCCAAACAACTTCTCAACATCACATTGTGGGCATTCATTCTATTGGTAAACTATGAAAATAAATTGCAAGAGTCTACCTATAGTTGGAATGAAAGTTATTCAACTATGTGCCTAAGTGTCTTATTTATAGGCTAACACATGTGGAGTGATATCAGATATTCAACATTGAAACTTGTGCCTTGATATCAAGGTTTTGATATTGTGGCTCTGATATCAGATGATCGATATTGTAGTTGGTAAAAACTATGATTTATCATACCACCATGACTAATTGGAAACTTGTCCTCAAGTTAAAACAAAATGAGGATATAGTTCCTTACAAAATTAGGAGGTAGATTTACATGACATTGACTACTATATACATGACTCTTTGAATGCCATAGTGGTGTTTTACAAAAAAATTACATAGGACATGACATGATAATTGTAACAAAAAATAAAATTTGTTGAAGCTCAATGTAGTGTAGGTAGTTCCTGGTGGTGGTGGCTCCTCCATTGGATACTTCCACTTGTCACCAAGCTTCTAGAAATTTTATTGATTTAGGAGTGCTTGAAGCTTTTCCTCCTTCATTCTTGGATCATGTACCATCCATGCATGTTGTGCAATGTATGATGGAGTGGGTACATCCCATGGGCACGGTAGCTAGGGAAACATTTGATTAGCCTTAACATACTAGCCTGCAAACTACCTCTTCTCCTCTTCAAATGCTATGGCCTTCTCACATAATTCATGATAATCAGATAACCTTCTAGCCAGGTTTCTTGTTACATATTTTTGCCCTTGGTATCTAGCCTTCATTGCTTCTAATTTAGAGTTTGCCACTTGGAGTTTTATAAAACATCTTTGTGATTTGCAAACTCTTTCTCATATAAGGCACATGTGGTTGCTACTTATTGTTCTAGTTCATTTTTTGGCCTACCTACTATTAACATTGCCAAGTTAGTGTAATGAAAGTAAACTAATCCCATGTACTCTTTCATGTATTTTATTTTTAGGTCTTTATTCTTCACTTTCGCTTGGAGAACATGGGTATAGTTGTCCAAGATGGGCTAACAGTTAGGATCTTGTGTTGATATGGACCTGATTCTTGTTTTGGCCATCTGGATCTTTTTCTTGTTGATTTTCATGTATATGCCCACTTGATCATGGAAGTGTTCCTTGAGCCTTTCATGTTTTTTTATCTTATTTTACCATGTGCTTATTTCAATGGCTGACTTTTGACAGATGGTGCATACCTCTTCCATTGAGAGGGTTCTATTTTCTCTTACAGGGTGGCTCATATCTTGGTTGACACTCACTAGTTGTTCTCTTAACTAGTGGATTTTTTCTTCTAGGACTTTTTTTGTTTTTTATAGTGGTTAACCTCATATTATTGGCAATAAGTTATTTATTTTCTTCTTGTATTATGGTGAGTGCCTTAGCATGTGCATACGTTTGTGCTTTTGCTACAGAGGCATTCCACACCTCTTTCTTCTTCTCCATTGCCATTTGTTTATTTTTCTCAATCAAGATATTCATTTGCTCTATTCTAAATTGTTCTATTTGGTTAGGTTTAATGAATTATGTTGGATCACTATGTTCAGCTCTCAGGGCTATGAGCTCTTCTTGAAGTCTATGGATTTCTTCTTTTGCATGCTCTGCCTTGGTCTCTATTATGATCAATTTACGTTTAGTAGTGATCAATTCTAACTATACTACAGTAACATCACTTGGGATCTTGAAGAGTGTTATTATCATTACTTACTTTGTCTACAACAGTTGATCAAGCACATCTTCATGGTCAACAGGGGTCATTGAGGTTTTGGCTAACATTTGAACATCTCTAGCTCTAGTTAGATCTGTTGGTGACACATCAGGTATGTTGAAGGATTCTTTGATGTGATTATTAATCACTTTTGTTTCTCTCACTGCATCTTGGTTCTACATTACCACTATTGTGGATCCCTTTTTGGTCTCAAGTACCACTTGGAATGATGTAGTATTTCCAAAGATCTATTGTAACCATTGAACCTCTCCTCTTGACTATAGTGAGATTTGGTTACTTGTTGGATTTGCTAAAACTATGGGCTAGATAACTCTATAAAGGTTGGTCTCTTCACTTGTTCCCCAACTGATGGTGTTGCAAATGACTCATTGATGGTCTATAATCTTGCAACGGTGGTGGTGGAACTCGTTGTTTTGCTGGTGTTGCTCTTGCTCTTGCTACTGCTACTACAGTTGTTGCTCCTATTATTGCTCTTGCTTTTGTTCTTGTTGCTCTTCACCATGATCTTTTCTTGGTGGTATTGGTTTGAGAAATTTAGCATATGAAGCATTTTGAACTCTCCTGGGAACATCATTGGTATATCCTAGGATTTCGACTCACTTGCACAACTTTCTAATAAGGTAGAAAAATGGAAGTGTTAACTTTCCTACCTTCTTTTCTTCAAATTGCCTCTGAATTTCCATAAAGTAGAGTTGTGTAAGATTGGCATTGTATTTGCCCATCAGGATCACACTTCCTCTAGCACATAAGTAGATAGTTAGTTGAGTCCTTTTGTTGGGAATAGGTGATATGTGCCAATTTTGAAGTAGATTCTTTCTTCTAGAGTTGGCTTATTATAGCTCTTATCCTCTTTTCTGTATGCTTGTTTTAGCCATAGTTTATTGGTTTTAGGTTCCAATTGGGTGGACAAATGTGCTATCCTTGCCCCATCATTGGGTATGTTGAGCGCTTCAGCTATTACCTTGATTGAGAATGAGATTGAAATTCCTCTAACGTCAACAGTGGTATCCTCTTCTTTGTTATGCCAAAATTGATAGGTTTTCTTAAGGTACCATTTACCTTTTTGTGAAAGTGTTGGCCATAGTAGTAATGCTTGGAGTTGTGTCTTTACTACTTCTGGTGTAAATTTCATGAATAGGTCAAAGTTCATCTCCACAATGACTATGGTCAAAATTGACCTCTCTTGAATAGGTTAGAGGCATTCTTGTGACAATGTGACGTGTTGTCCTTGTACTTGTGGTTCCCTTGCCTCTCCTTAGGTTAATTGTCTCATAGTAGGAGTTTCTTAATGGATACTGAATGATTAGGCTTCCTACTCCTTGTGTTCTAGTTCTTATTCTCTAGTTTGGCCTCTACCTTGGCCTCTTGATTATTTTCTTGTGCCTTGTTGATGAGCAGTGAGGTACCCCTATGTCCAACCATATGAATCACGGGCGTTCATGTGTGACTCGGTCAAATTTTTGCAGACTGTAATCACTTATGTACATCAAATTCGAGCCAGCAAAACCTTAGTTAGAATGGTCATTATCTTCCCAATCTCATGTGTGACATTTTAAAGTGATGGTTGAGTGAGATTGAGGCAGATGATTTTTATCAATTTTCTTTTTATCTTTAAAGGTATAATTCTTTTAATGTAGGAAATGGAAAGTTGTGTAATTTGTAATTGTTCTACTCTATCACTTAACTCTCCCTAGCATAAGCAACCAATCCCATCTT
>MNCI01000456.1:679577-705331 GCA_015680685.1 Gnetum montanum | reverse complement strand
CCCCCCCCCCCCACAATGCAGAGCATATCTTCGGTAGCAAAAGGGAATGGTTGGATTGGGACATGCGGTAGAAATGGTATGTGCTCAGTATATATAGTATTTTTATCATGTGTCGATGGGGCCACATAAACGAGGCTGCATAAACACAGGGGGATGCGTATACAGGGCCTAGTTGACTTTGTTATTCAGCTTAGTTGACCTGCATGATTGATGAAGTAAGAGCCCAAATCTTTGGATTGGAACACAAAGTTGAGATGATTTAAGAACTTAGAGACCAGAGAACCATCCAATAAAAAGAGAAAGGAAGATTATCATCAAAAGAAGAGTCAAAGGTAGGAGAATGTCATAAGATGGAACTTTGCAGGTGAAGAGCCATGCGATGGGTAGAATGGAGATGATTGACGAATTATACCAAAGGGGAAGAAGATTAACAATCGGGACCAAAGGGTATACAAGTGGATCCTCCCCAATAGTAGGCATTAGCTTTAGTTGCCCTTGCACATTATCAACATAGGAGTCTGTGGGCCCTGTAGTTAACTAATGGTTACCACAATTTAATACTCATACCATGAGAACCAACCAAAGAATTTACGAGTTCAAGCCAGGCATCATAGATGATCAAAACATAAAACTGGCAATGAGGTGAGTCATGGAAAGTAATTGATCAAGAGAAAGGAGTGTGAGATGGAATTCCTAATGTTTGTTACATGAAATCCCTTGTGAAGTGTGTGATTAAGTGACTTGATAGGAGCCATCCTTAGTTCAAACCCAAAACCAACCACAGTTAGTGACATCATAGCAACATTCAAAGACTTAGTCCATCCCCTTGAGGCACATGTTTGCTCCCACAACAACTACCAGTCCAACATGAGTGAGATAGAGGAAGTGAAAAAGGGCTGTAGTTAGAGGGGACAAAAGAAGTCCCATAACGAGTTCTTGTAGCCTGTTAGAGGTGATCTAAGGGGTGTGCTTTGAATTCCCATGTGTTTTTGTTTTGTTTCACTTTTTTATGGGAACCACACCATGTAAAGACCCATGCATTTTCTCATGCATTTGGTCTAAGGGGTGTGCTTTGAATCCTCATTTTTGTTTTTGTTTTCGAATGATGAGGACCACACCGTGCAAGGAAAAATTACCAATGAACTTCCTATTATGGGAGGATATTGGAGTGGTAAGAAGTTAGTGAAGACACTCTCGTAGACAAGGGAATAGAAAAGTATGAAGAATGTTGCATTTTCCTTGGAGTCACAACCTTTTCAAACCGTTGGGTCCTCCTCCAATCTAAAAACTACACAAGTCACAAATTAATTAAAATTATTTTAAATGGAAAAAGGATTGCATGTTTCCAAAATAAGGAAAACCATGGAGTGGGTGGATGGGTGGATGACGTTGGCTCACTGCTTGTTTAATGAAATGAAAGTATAACATGACTTCTTGGAATAGAAATGCTAAGGTAGGAACTAAATATAATAGGTGGACCATAATATGTGCCATCGCAAAGAGGAACAACTGCACTAGTATGTCTTGTGACAAGAAGACAGCTTATTAATGAGAAGTAGAAAACAATTGAAAGATAAGTACATATATACATATATAAATAAATAAATAAATAAAAAGTAAGTAGGAATGGTCAAACATATGAACGATGTTGTAAAATAAAAAGGTGTAAAACAAAAAATTTCAAAAACAACTGAGGAGCTAGTAGAGGTTGTTAGCATGGATGATGATCTCCCCCATGACTAAGCTGGGAGGAGGAGACCCAGAAAATGGAACGAGGTTGACTTTGTGATTAGAGGGCAGTGACACTAGTTTTGTGGAGTTCATGGAAGGGTTTTAATTGTTTCATATTGACTAATTGTGTTTTCGTGGGATCCTCATGTCTGTGTATAAGTAGGACCCTAGACAGAAAGGTTTTGGAAATAATATAAGGTTGCTACCATAGTGTTTGAAACTTAGTATGTTGCGGTACATGTGTGGGGTTCTAGTAGAGTACCTTATCTCCACGTTGAAATGTTACCCTTCGAATCCTAAGATCATGACATTTTTTACTATATGCCTTGTGTATTTCATTTGATGATTAGGCTACTAGTTAGTTCTCATCTAGCACATTCAAGTTGATGAGCCGTTCTTGTTGTGCTAGTGATAGGTCAAGACCCAAGTCACTAGCGGTAGATAGTGTTCGGAGTTCTGCCTGAATTGGTAATTTTGATAATTTCCTATACACTAACTCATAAGGAGAGTAGCCTATACGAAGTTTCCACATTGAGCGATAGGCCCAGAGGATGTCATTAAGTTTTGTGCTCCAATCCCTCCTATATTTGCTAACAATCCTAGTTAGGATCTTTGTAATTTCCCTATTTTTGACTTCAACTTGCCCATTGGCTTGGGGGTGATAGGGTGTTGTAAATTTATGTTTGACTCTAAAGTGCTGCATGAGTTTATGAAACGTATTTCTCGTGAAGTGAGTGCCATTATCCAAAATGAGTGCACATGGCATCCCAAACCTATTCACGATTTATTGTTGGACAAGTTGTATGACTGTGGTTGAGGAATAGTCGATGACGGTTGTCGCCTCTGCCCACTTGGTACAGTAGTCTACTATGATGATGATATACGCCTTCCCATTGGACATGGGTGCGATAGGGCCCATGAAGTCGATGCCCCAAATATTGAAGTGTTCTAGTGGTTGGATCCATTGTTGAGGTCCCTCCATTCATGCTATCATCCCACCATCTCTCTGAAATTGTTCACAGGAGTAGACAAACCATTGAGCATCTCTGAAGAGTGTAGGACAGTAATATCTTGCAAGTAGGATTTTAATGGTTGTGCATCATCTAGCATAGTGGCCCCCAAAAGGATCCTCATAAGCATCTTGAAGGATGCATAGTTTATCCTTATCAGGGACGCACCATCGAACCAAGCCATCTGCACACACCTTGTAAAGATGTTTGCTGATTTCCATGAAGTGCTTGGACTTATGAAGAAATTGTTGCTTCTTTTGATGATCCCACTCCTTTGGCAATTCTTGTGTTAAGAGATAAGTAAGGATGCTACTAAACCAATTTGATCTTGTGGTCGTTTCCTTGGCAATTGCTCTAGTGTCGAGGAGTTCATTTGGAAATTGGTCGGAGAGTGGCTCCTCCTCCTCTATGCTATCCCATTGTAACCAAGATAAGTGGTCAGTAACCACATTCTTGGTTCCCTTTTTATCCATCATAGTAAGGTCAAATTTCTGAAGGATCACGAGCAACCATATGATACGGGGACTTACCATTAGTTTGTTCATAAGGAACCAGATGGCACTATGGTCAGTATGTACAAACACCTTGTATCTGAGCACATAGTGTTTAAAATTTTTCAAGGTGAACACCACCTCCATCAATTCCTTTTCGATGGTGGTGTAATTGAGTTGAGCACTGACAATGCTTCGGCTTGCACAATGGATGTAATATGGATATTGCTGGTTATCCAACTATGTGAGCATGGCTCCCAATGCATAATTAGATGCATCTATCATGATGTGAAATGGTTTGCACCAATCGGGTGCCCATAGAATTGGAGTCTCTGCAAGTTTCTTTTTTAGTGTTTGGAATGTAGACTCACATTTCCTGGTCTAGACAAATGGAGCATCCTTCTTTGTTAGTTCCACCAAGGACTTGGTGATCTTCGAGAAATTCTCGATGAAGCATTGGTAATAACCAGTGTGTCCAAGGAATGACCAAACATATTTTATAGTGCTTGGTTGATTGGTGATTCCTTGGATGATTCTAATTTTTTTAGGGTTTACACTAATACCTGCTTGTGAAATTTGATGCCCCAGAACAATGCCCTCTTGGACCATCAAGTGACTGTTTTGCCAGTTGAGTCATAAATTTGTTTGCACACATTTTTTAAAACTTGCTCAAGGTGGTCCAAGGCTTGTTTGAACGTTGCTCCATAGGTAGAGAAGTCATCCATGAAAACTTCTACCCAATTACCAATTTTTTACTGAAAGATGCTGAGGACGAGACATTGGAATGTTGTAGGTGCATTGCATAGGCTAAAGGGCATCTTCTTATATGCAAAAGTCTCCCAGGGACTTATAAATGTTGTCTTGGCCTGATCCTTATGTGTGATTTGGATTTGGTTATAGCCACTATAACCATCCAAAAAGCTATAGTAGCAATGCCCCAAAATGGTATCCAACACTTAATCCACAAATAGAAGTGGAAGTGGTCCTTAAAGGTTGCCATATTTAGTATTTGGAAATCTATACAAACTCTCCATTTTCCATCCTTCTTTGGTACTATAATGAGTCTGCTGATCCATTTTCTATCCACAATGGAATAGAGGAACCCTACTTTTAGCAATTTTTCAATTTCATCCTTGACGATTTGCTTCAGTTTGGGGTTTAATTGTCTTTGTAGTTGTTGTCGTGGCTTCATGGAGGGGTCGATGTAGATCCAATGTTGGCATACCCTAAGGTTAACTCCTATTAGCTTAGGATATAACCATGTGAAAGCAGCCACCCATTTATTCACCATATTTAGCAATCTCTTCTTTTTTTTAGGAGCAAGAGCGGCATTAATGATTACCGGCTTGTCGTTCTACAAGAATGCATACTCCAGATTGGCCATTAATGGTTTTAGTTCCAGGGGCTCTTGTCTAAAGCTTTCAGGAATCTGTAGCTTTTCCCAATCATCATTGTCATCAACAATGGAGACTTGTTGATAGAACTTTTTCAGTTCATCCATGCTTTCCATATAGGCACATACAAGGCCCTTAGATGATTCTATGCATAGAGTGCTACTGTCAAGGCCAGTGGTTAGCCACTGGGTGCCTTCTTGATTAGTGGTTACTGCATATAGACATTGTTGATCTTGGGCTTATTCAACACACTAACCGCATGCTTGAATGGATGCCCACTTAACGGACCAAAGTTGCTGCACACAATTGCACCCAAAGTCATTGTATACGATGCATGGAACACACTTCTTCTCAATCTTTCCAAAAAGATTTTCTTTTGAAATTTCAAGGGAAAGATTTCAAAGTCTCAATTGTGCATCCACCATGTTGAGCGAAGCTCTTCCCATTATAATCAAAAAATTTCCCTTGTAATTATCAACCCGAATGACTAGGAAGTCAGCCGGATAGGACCACCCACAAATGGTGGTCATGATATCTTCTACCAATCCTAAGGGAACAATTATGGATTGGTCTGCCAACTTGAGTCGAATGTTGCTTTTCTTCATCAAGGGTAGGTTCCAAGTCTTGTACATATCGTGTGAAATCAAACTGACACTTGACCTCGAATCCAAGAGAGCTTTGCATGGCTCATTTCCTGCCACTTGAAGGTATATGAGGGGACTCCCTAGATCAGTCAATTTTTGAGGAAGATGACTTGCCTTTATCTAGTCCATCATAGCATGTGTTAGCATGATGGTTTGTACTTTGGGGGGTGTTTGGCTTGAAGGTTGCTCAATGGGTTGAATGGTGGAGGTGATTAGAGGTTCAAAGGCATTGGCCACAGGTGAATGTAAAGGTATGTTTGGGATATTGGGCCAAAAAAGGGCGTTTCTATGGTTTTGATTCTAGTCCACTCGGTTGAGAAGCCAGTTGTAAGTTGATAGCCCTCATGGCATTACGTTGCTATGGCTATGGTGGTATTTCTCCCTACATAGGTGGAGTAGGAGGTAGCTAAGTGGAGGGCTGATGAGTAGGTATGGTAGGAGAAGGTGATGGAGGATAGTATAGATGTGGGTTCTACCCCCTAGGTGATGGAGACTGTGTTCGGAAGTATTCTAAGGGGTAGCAATGATTTTGAAATGGTGCATGACTAGAAGAGTCCCATAGGGAGACTGGTTGCTGAATGTAGTACCCATAAGGATCTGGCTGTCGGTAAGGGTACTGCTTCCCTGGAGGTGGCATTCCCCATGATTGTGGATGCTGCCATTGCTGGTAATACTCATAAGGTTTCGGTGGTGCTCCACTTGGTTAATATCCTTGTTGCTGGTGGAATTGCCTAGGATTGCCTTATGGACAAGGCAATCTTCGGGGTGTTTACCTTTTTGCCAAGCGAGGATTCAATGCATACATCCCAGACTCTTATAAATGTGACACTAGAAGACAATACCCCTTAGGATGTTCATACTGGCATATGTCACATCCATCCTCCTCCTCTGTGTTAGAGTCTATAGCTTGTTTTGCCATAGCAACTTTACCCTTACCTTTATGGTAAGCATGTTTAGCTTCTCTTCTCCTATGCCGATCTCAATCATTACTTCACTCTTTGGATTCTTTCACAATTTTCAAGATACTTTGGAACCTTTCATCCAAAGAATCCCACATCTTCTCAACCTTGGCCAAAATTTTAGAAGAAAATTTTTGTATGGGTAAGGTTTTTCAGTTCACCACTACGTCCAATGGTGATTCCTCTTCATCTTAACAAAATCACACCTTCATCTTTTAGATGGAAGGGTCCCAATTATATTCTTTTGTGCTTCTCTTTTTCCTTAGTTCCCCCTCTTCTTTGGCTACCTGCTTGATTAGATGTTGTAGTTCATGGTCCTTAACTCAAATAGCTGCCCTTGAGCATAAACACCAAGGGTCTTTCTTGTTTCAAAGTAGAGCCCATCTATGATATGGCAGAGCTATTCCCACTGAGAGTAGCCATGACCAGGGCATCGATGTAATAATGAGTAATATCTACCCATGGCTGCATCCAAGGGTTCATGACCACCTTGTTTCCACCCTTGAATTTATCATCTTAGATTAGACACCCTGGAGTAGGTTTGGTATTTATCATTGAAGATTTCCAGCATTGTACCCCATCACCTAATTGATTTTGGTTCCAAAGATCAGTACAAGATTTCTGCTTCCTTGATGAGTGTTCGGGGGAATAGTTTGAGTGTCTGCCAATCATTGTCTATATTTTGTAGGGTGCAAGCATCATGAAATTCTTGTAAATGAGTCTATGGATCACAATTATATCCCCTTAAATTTAGGAATTTTTTTCATGTCAAGGCACTTAATTCAACTATCTTTCAAGTGCCTACTGGGTATTTGAACCACCTCAACTATGTTAAGCATGCTTCAAGTAGCTAGCAGTGGTTCATCTAAGTCATAGTCCCACTAATGGACATGACATCTGTGATGATTTTGGTTGCCTCTCCTTTCTTGCTAGTGAAACTCACGTGATTGGTCACGCTTTTCCTCACGTTGTTCCCATTGGTCCTTGCGATCTTGTCAGTCTTTTCGATCGCCATCACCCTGATCCTTCCTACTACAGTTGCGATTGGAGTTAGAACCTAGTGAACACAAAGTGGAATGAGAAGATGGAGAAGAAAGAGGAGAATTACCACCACTTTGGTGTTGATCTTCTTCTCTGCTTTGATGATGACCCCGATCTTCATGTCCATCTTTCCCTTTGCCATGATCTTTCTTACGTGATCCCCCATCATCTTGGGGCTCCCGGTCACTTAATTGTTTACTTTGAATGATGGACTGAATGATCTAATGCATTGGAGGGGGTTCAGCCAAATGGGAATCATGAAAAATAGGTTCCTCATAAACATGTGGGTCCTCCAAGAATAAAGGGTTATTGAACTATTTCCACTTTATGTGTTCATGGAATTTTGCCTATTGCCAGTCCCATGCACGTTGTGCCTCATTTGGACAATAGTCTCGATAGTCATGATCCTCCATTATGTATTCCACACTGTGGTCCTAAATGCCTAGTTTGGCAAGAGTTTGAAGTAGCATTCTAGGAACTGATTAATCATGAGGTAATATGATGTTTCTCTCCATGTCCCGCCATCACAGATGCTCATCCTGATGTACGCTAAAGGTGAAGTTGGGGATATACTCATCTGGATGTGCGTATACCACTTGACATTCTTATGGCACTAGTGGGTTGGATCCGTCTTGCCTGTGAGAAGAAGACATTCTTGATGTTAGATAAAAACTAAACTGATGTGCCTTATTCTTTCACTTAGGCCACCTAGCATGCGTAGATTTCACTATCCTGGGTCCATTCCAACAAAGTAAATGATGATCTTGCTAATACTAGATAGTGCATGTATGACTAACAGTCCCTAGCAATGGTGCCAATGATGAGCGATGAGGTACCCCTATGTCCAACCATATGAATCACGGGCATTCACACGTGACTCGGTCAAATTTTGCAGACTGCAAACACTTACATAGATTGAATTCTAGCTAGCAAAACCTTAGTTAGAATGGTCGTTGTCTTCCCAATCTCACCTATGATATTCTAAAGCGATGGTTGAGTGAGATTGAGGCAAATGATTTTTATCAGTTTTCTTTTTATCTTTAAAGGTATAATTCTTTTAATGTAGGAAATGGAAAGTTGTGTAATTTGTAATTGTTCTACTCTATGACTTAACTCTCCCTAGCATAAGCAACTGATCCCATCTTCCGTGCACATCCTGAGCATATCCTAACCACTGTTGGGTTACTAGACTTTAAGCATCATTGGGTTACTAAGTGTCCAATATATGTTCGAGATGGTTGTACCTATGGGTCTCATAAAATATGAAAAGGACAATAACCATAAGGTAATAACAATAAAAGATTTTGGAATTATTTAAGCATTGAAATATGAAAAATGTTTTAATGCTTAAGTGATTAAATCAAAATGCTGTAAGGAATGCTCGAAAAGCTTGTCTTTATTGTCGATCATGCCAATGGGCTCGGGTACGTTAGCACTCGAATAAAGAGCCATACACCTTTCTCACACCTGTTGTGGGCACTTGGGAAATATTATAACTTACAAGAAAACAAATTGCAAGAGCTTTGCTACAACTACCAAAAGGATGTAATAAATGGTGTGGGTGTGTGCATATTTATAGCAGAAGATAGACTCTACGTTAACGAGGTTTTGTTAACTCATGAATGGATGCGTCGATGGGGTCACGTCACCATCAACTGAACACTTCATCACTTGTGAAGGTCCTCCTTATGCTCCTCTCTTTGGGGCCATCTTCAATAATTCAAGGGTTTGGAATTACTAAGGTATTCTCATATATTCTTAATAGTTTCATACCTTACTCATACCCTTAGTTATGTTAAGTCCTTAGTTTATTGTGATTACAGAGTTAGAAAAATTTCAAAAAGTTTCCTCACAAGTATTATTTTCTTTATGACTCATCATAGTTATCTATTATGTTCATATTTGTGACTTGTAATGATGGTTATGGTTCCTTAAGAGTCATTATTTATGTGTCCTGACATTAATATGATTGATTTTTCATTAAAAATTTCAAGTTTCTATTCATACTTACCCTTAAAATACCTTTTAGGCATTAGGATTTTTCGATAAAACAATGTAGAGTTTCCTCACTAGCACCACACATGACTAAGTTGAGCACTATGGGATCAAATATGTTCAAAAATCTCAGAAATTGGAGCCATAACGTGTAAGATATGGCTTGGGAAAGCTAGGAGGTTAGAGCTCTTTGAGTGGGAAGAAAAATTACAAAAACTCCTTTGGCTACTCAAATGAAAAATGAGAAATTTGCGTAAGTGTTTGCCTATATATAGGTTTTTCATGCCCTAATATTAGGGATCTGACATTGAGGATCTAACATCGGTGATCTAATATTAGGGTGGACCTGATATCGGGTCCCAAAGTTTTTAGTTTTCATGAAGTTATGCCAATAAAGAGCACTTCTCTATGGATGTTAGGAAGGTTTAAAGTAGAATCAAAAGGTATTGGATAATAGATGATGCATATTTCATCAAACATTGGGCATGGGTAATGTGTGAAGAAGGAATCTTAGACTACAAAAGTTATATGATGGATAAGAAGGGTAATGAATCCATGTTGTCAGAACGGATAGTGTAAATGATATGGGAAGTTTTATTGATGGTCATTGATGTTGAAAGATTCAAGATGATAAGGAATCTCTTGGAAGGTATAAGATACAATATTTATACAAGTGGGTCCTCCTCAAAGTAGGTTCCAACCCTTAATGCCCTTGTATAACCATGTCTAAAGTGTTGTTAGGCACTTAAGGAGTTGAATGTAGCACATACTTGTTTAGCAAAACACACATGCTAGTACCACCAAATTGAGAAAATAAATCTATATTACACAAAACCACAAGTTATGAATATTCTTACAGTAGATGAGATGGACTTATAAGGGATTGTAGAAATCGGGATTGTAGTAATCATTAGCCTTACTGACCAAGATTCAAACCAAGTCCAAACCACATTCCAGTGACATCACATCATTTCATCTCTTGGAATTACAACTATAAGACTATCAATGTTGCAAGGAGTATCATCGCTTGGTGTATTGCCCAAGGAAGGAGTTTATTCATGGAACTTTATTTATTTTTAGATTTTTGAGAAGCCACCTAACTTTAGGCATGGGTAACATGTCTTTCTAGTAGGACCCCTGCTTTATATTTTTATTTGTATCAACATTTCAAGGTAAGAATTATTTTACTCTTACTCCCATTTTTCTTAGATCTACAATGATATAATATAACCATATCAACATGATAAAACTTACAAAAGTGATCCAAGAGAGTCCAAAAATCCCCTTGATGTTACATCCTTTAGATTCCCACTTGGTTCTTCACTTTTTGGTCCAAGCATAATGATCACAAGTTTATTCTTAGTTGGATGATGAAAAAGAATATCATTATGGCCATGGTAAGAACCTCTTATTAATGGGATGGATGGAAAAATGGTGTGGGCTTATTGTTCAAATAATCAGTCCCGTATGATTTGATATCATAGAGAAATCTTTAGTTTATTGGGCTACATCTTTCCTTATTCATAATATGTTTTATTAACAATAAAAATTATTTAGAAGGAAAGTGAAAAAAAAATATGAAAGGATAGTAAAAACTGAAAAAAGATGTAAAGAATGAAAAATGATAAAAGAATGATAAATGTTAAAAAATTGAAAAACATGTCAAAGAATGTCAAAGATTCAAGAAATAAAAATACTAAAGAAAGTAAAATGTATAAAAGAATGGAAAAAATTATTTCAAGAAATAGGAAAAGTAAAAAGAATTGTAAAATAAAAAACATTGAAAAACACTTATTAATTCCTAACTTAAGATAAAGTATCTCCCCCACGACTTAACTCATGAGCAAGTGTTCAAAAAATGATCTCTAGATCTCTTGGATCATACACTCTAGGTGGTTCACTTACCATATTTAGTAATTTAAATTTCTTGTTATTATCCCATGTGATCTTGATGGTAGTTGAGTTTTGATCATCTAAGTCCTTAGTTTCTTTTCCTATTGGTGTATGATTATGATTTATTAGTTTCATTTTTGGGTTCTTACTTGGAGTCATTTTCTTAGAATGGGAATTAATAAATGAGTTAGACTATTCCATGCATATTTTAGATGGTTGAAGGTTCTTAGTTGTTGGCCATAGAGTGTCTTTTGATTTGGTGGCCCCTGCTCTTCCTTTTGAATACAGTTGTTTTTCACTATTATTGTGGACTAGTATGGTAACTGTGTTGATGTTTTGAATGATCAGTGCATGACTACACCCTTTTATTTTAGTAGTAATGCATGGGATTTGCTACATATGTATGGATCTATGCTTATCCTCTTTAGAAATCTCAATAGATAGATATCTCATGCTTATCTTAGCATCAATTGTGCTAAGCCATGCTCTCCTCATGCTAATTGGAAATTCCTTATCGACATCTTTCACATCAATAGCAAGAAAGTCTACCGAAGAAGACCACCCATTGATAGTGGTGACCATGTCCTTAATCTATCCTAAGAGAATGGCAACAAATTGATTTGCAAGCTCCAACTTGATATTACGTTCCTTCAATGGTGGTAGGTTCCATGCTTGATATGTTTCACAAGAGATCAAATTCATATTGGAACTTGAGTCTAGCAGAGCTTTTCATGGCAAATTTCTAGCTATTTGTAAATATATCAAAGGAACTCCTAAATAGATTCATTTCTTAGGGAGTGGTCCTACCTTTATCTAGTCTGTGACTATCTTTGTGAGCATGAAAATTTGCATGTTTATGTTTGATAAAGTTGGAAGCTTTTTGTTTTGAGGATATTCCTTGGAAGAATCTTGTTTTGATGAAGTTCTAATTCTACTAGATTTTTTTGGACTTGTCTTGAAGAAAGGATGTTTCTTTGATTGGGCTTTAGTGTTGCTGGTATGATCCTCTGTTTGTATGTTTGCTACCTAGGCAGCTCTTCTCTATTGTAGTTGTGATGGAAATTCACCTTGCATAGTAGGCAGTGGCATTGGTGGTAATGGAGTTGGATGTTGATTTGAAGAATCAGCTATTTGCGGATGCATGTATGAGTTCGAGTTGGTCCTTTGTGGTGTCAGTTTATGATATTCTGTTGGATAGTACTATGGGGTTTTAATAACTGCATTACCAAGTGATATTGGACGTGGGACAAAATATCCATACAAATTTGGCTATTTGTAGGGGTATTATTGGCAAGGTGATGGCATAGCCCATGATTGAGGCTATTGCCACTATTGATGGTATTGCTCTTGTGTTTGTGGCAAAGCTCCAATGGAATAATACATTAGTTGGAAGTTTTGTCAGTAGTTACCTTGAGGATAAGATAACCTTTTGGGCATTTATCTTTTAACAAATTTGGGATTGAGTGCGTATGCCCCTATTTCTTATAGGTGTGTCATGACTGGGCAACATCCCTTGGGATGTTCATACTAACACATAGTACAACCTTTCTCATTAATGGAGTTGGTGTCTAAGCACTCAGCCATTGAAGCAACTTTGCCTTTCCATCCAGACTCTTTCTTCTTCCTCTTGTCTTTGCCTTTCCCAAAGGCTTACTTGGTTCTTTCCTTCACAATCTTCAATGTAGTTGTAAATTTTTTAGTAATGAAATCCCACATTTTCTCTACTTTGGTTGCGATGTCATTTATAGATTTCTTAGTTGGTAGAGTCTTTTTTGGATAGCTTGATCTAAGGTTTCCTCCTCTTGTGTATTGTAGACTCATGCATCTCTTTTTCAAAATGATGGATCTTTGTTATACTCTTTAGCTAATTCCCTATTTTTTAGCTCACCTTCCTCATTTTCTACTTGATCAATTAGTCTTTGGATGCAATGGGTGGTCATTTATAATAACCTACCTTGTGCATAAACCTTAAGAGTCTCTTTAGTTTTGCTTTGTAGCCCATCTACAATTGAGCTGTTTCCTTGGTGAAAATCCATGGCCTAGGCATATGTGCAATAGTGAATAGTATGTGCCCGTTGCTACATCAAGGGTCTCATGGGTTTCTTGCCATCATCCTTGGATCTATTTTCTTAGGTTAGACACTCATGAATAAGTTTGATATTTATCATTAAAGAGTTTGAGCATGGTAGTCCAACATCTGATTGATTCAAGTTCTAGTGACCTATACCAGCTCTCAGTTTCCTTCACAAGTGTTTTGGAAAATAACTTCAACTTTTGCCGATCACTTTTAATATTTTTGTAGGGTGTAAGCATCATGGCAAGCTTGAAGGTAATGTTGTGGATCAACATTATAGCCACCTTCAAATCTCAGCATGTTGTTCATGTCTAGCCTAATTCAGCTATCCCTCATGTGCCTGGTTGGGATGTAAACGACTCCCTAGATGTTGATTATACTATGGGTTTTCATCAAACATTCATTATCATGATTAGGTTTGTATGCTCTGTTATAGTAGCACCTACTTCTATGCTCATGCCTTTCCTAATCCTCTCTTTAATCCATATGTCTTCTTTGTTTGTACTCTTTATCGTCTAAGTCATAATGTTTTGAATGTTGGTCATAACAATCATGAGTCCTCCTTTAGTCCTTGTCATAATCTCTGTGCCTTGGCCACCTCCTATTAGAGTCCTTTGATGATCATGAAGATGAGGATGAGTCAGTAGGAGAACAGTGTTGGCTTATTCTCCTTTCATGACTCCTATATTCATCTTTGTGGGATCCTATAGATACTTTTAACCTTGAGTTCTGCTTATATCTTGAGTTGACTGCCTTCCTCTTTTGTGTCTCTACTAGGGTAGACTACATTTAAACTTTAACAGGTTCTTCTAGACTGATGATAAGAGTTTTTGAAGGATTTTCATGATTTTGGTGAAGTTGTTTTGTGATGAACAAAAGTGTTGACCTACTTCCCTTTGTTATGTACATGTTTGATTTCCATGGTAGCATCTCTTATCATTTGCTCCTTTGTGGGTTCATAGGGTCTAGTCATGTGCTTAGTCACATGGTACCCTTCTTGGATTTGGTTTAGATTCATTCTCCTTAAGGCAATTTGAACCATGGTGAATGTTGCATGTTATGGAGATAGGACAATGTTGCCTTGTGTGTCTCTCCACCTCATTTGACTATCTTGATGGAAGGTGAAAGTAAAATCTAGATGATAAGGATCAGTGTGAGCATAAGTGATTCTTGTTTGCATTAGCATCTCCCATTCTTTTTCATCATTGATTCTATCATTGCTCCTCCTTATCTCTTTGGAAGATGGTGATGTATCTTTGTTTGAGGCCATGTTTACAATTTAATATGTTGGTTAAGTGTGCATAACTTGTTTGGGGTTATTAAAAAATTAAGATTTTGACTTTGGATTTTTGATACAACAAACTTTGGAAAATTAATTATTGAGCATACATTGACTTGTCCTTGGCAACGATGCCAATGATGAGTGGTGGAGTAGTCCAACACCCAACCATACGAGATACGAGTCTTCACATGTAGCCCAACTGAATTTTGTAGACAAGGCAATGTGAATATGGTAGTAATTAGTTAAAGTTCAGGATTGTTGTCTTCCCACGTGGAGCTAGTATAATCTATGTGTATGGTTTAGCTCTTAGTGAGGTGTATGATAGGTGATGTTATGTTGGCCATAACTCCTAGATATGATGGTAAAGTGTGAAAATAATTCTAAGTCTAAGAAAAATAGTAAAACAATCTATTTTAGCCTAGAGAAATGAGCATTTGTTCTTGGATTGTCATACATGCCATGGGCTCATGTAACCATTACTAGAATTACCAAGTGAGTTCACTACTGAGCAAATCAAGTGAAACCACTACTGGGTTACCAAATGATTATACTTAATGCTTGAAACCAATCGTACTCATTCCACTTTACTATGAACAAGGAAAGTAAAGTACTTAGAAATGTAATTCATTAAACTAGGAAAATAGTAAAAATTATGCTAATTAAAACAATAAAGCTAAGTGGATGTTGAAATGATGGAAAGCAATCTTGATCTTTATTTCCATCATGAACTGTGCCCAAGTACACTTCACTCAAATAAAGACTTCGGATAACTACTTAACATCACACTACAAGCATTCACTCTATTGCTAAAGTACGAAAACAAATTGTAAGAGTCTACCTATGGTTGGAATGAAAGTTGTTTGACCATGTGCCTAAGTATCTTATTTATAGGCTGGCATGTGTGGAGCGATATCAGATATTCGACATCGAAGCTTGTGCCCTGATATTACAGCTCTAATACTGGATGCCTGATATCATAGCCGATAAAAACCGTGATTTATCAAAAAGTCTTATTCTAATTTTGGATGTGGTTATTTAAATAGATTGTTATTATCTTGATAAATTTTGAATTAGTTTTCTTGCTTGTTGAAGTATGATAAATTGTTCTAAAGAATCATGGCTCATTATATGTAAATGTATGGAAATTTTTTTTATAACATTAACACCTCTATTTCAACAACATGGACTAACCTATGAAAATATATGAAGGATTCAATGATGATTTACTGTGGTTAGTTAGTTACTTAATGCTATAGATAGTGAATGTATATTTCTACTTTGCCCCTAGATTACGTGTCTCAACATACTTCCTTGGGATTGAAATTACTTTTACGAAACATTAATTGTGAAGTATTACATATTAGTTATATTAATTACTTAGTATTTAAATAATCACATTATTGTGAAGACTATGACAACTACACATGCTTTTTCTACTATGCCTCTAGATCATGTGCCTCAACATACTTAGGATGAAAATTACTTTTATAGAACATTAATTGTGAAGTATTACATATTGGTTATATTGATTACTTAGCATTTAAATAATTACATTATTGAGAAGACTATAACAACTAAGTATGCTTTCTCTCTTGGTATATCATACCATTTCATTGATCAACAAAAAGTACTAATACTCCATGGTCTTCATTTATCCTCCATGCCTGAAGCCATGTGATCTACATCCTTCATTTGTTACTTCAATTTCAAAATTTATCCCAGGTGACCATATGATATCTCATTCACTTGCATGTAATCCAACCACATGACATTGCATACACTTCCATGTAATCCTAGTTCCTTAATGGCGGTTATTTGCATAAACAATGTTTATAAAGGTTTCCTATACCTCAAATTTTAGTTACATTTTCTAGACATTGAAACTAAATACAATACCAAAGCATTTCTTAATTCAAAAGTTTTCATGGCACACAAGCATGAAATTTCATGAAACCTATAAGTTATCGCAATTCTTAATGTAAAAAAATTCAAATTTATTGGTAATTATCACATGACCTAAATTCAATAAACACTCAAATTATTTTAAACAATGTTAGGAAAATATTTCAAGTACTTCATAGAAAAGATGTTGCTAGTTGGCCTTTGATTTTATAATTACAAGAAATTTTCTTAAATTGTGAAATATACCAAAACAAGAAATTTCAAGAAGTTTTCTTAAATTTCTTTAATGAAAAGTATAAAAAGAAAAATACAATTGAAACATTTATGAAAATGCACTTTAAATTTCACCTATTTATCTACATGTANCGGCGGACCGCGATATCGCGGCACATGCAAGTCGCGTCTCATCACATGGTATACATTACTTGTGCATTTTTGTTTGACTTTCATTTACTTTTTACAAATTGCTTTTTAGTTGACTTGTTTTGAAGCAATATTGTGTCTAAAGTTTCAATTTATTGAAATATGGGCCTTGATTTAGCCACTACCTCCCCTATTTTCAGCAAACCCCATTTTGTATCATCTTGCAAATTAAGTAGAATGATGAGATTTGAACTTCTAGAATAGAGAACATGTCAAGGAAAAAAGGACTATATGAAAAATGATTCTGTAAAATCCTAAGAAATTAGATTTACAATACACCCAAGAGTTTTAGGGTTCATACACATCAACCAAGAAACTATATGTTTGTAAGTAACTAATATAATTATAATAATGTTAGATACAATAAATTTGTCATTGTTATAATAATAGTATATTTTAACCTCAATTTACAACTTTTATAGAACCTAACAATGGTTAATGAAAGAGAACTAAATCATGATTTCAACTTCCTTGAAAGATAACAAATGGCTTATTACAAGTTTGTATCATGATTGACACTACAAATTGGAAGAAACTGACTAGTGATATTCATGTTCCCTCCTCTCTTTCTACATTTCCCTACAAACTACTATATAGTGCATCCCATTGGCTAAACTTGAAGTCTACACATTTTTCCCATTACATCTTGAATACCCATCACCATAACAATGTCCTCCATGAATTTGACCAAAGCCTACATACATGTACACAAGTGTAGTTGGAAGAAGTTGGATCTTGAACCTTACTTTGATACCAAGTGAAGAAAACCAACTTGGCTAAACAACGATTCTAAATACCATGATCAATGACATGCATTTATTTAAAGATCTCCACTATTTTGTTAATACGCCACTCCTTTAAACTTTTGAACATGTAATGATCCACTTTTGTTTGGGTTTTAGTCTTGATATTTCTAGCAGTGTGTGTGAGTATGCATTGTACTAATTAGTGACTTCATATATGAATTCATGATTGGGGTGAGTTTAAGTGGTGTTGATGACTATGAATGCATGATTGTAAAATTTGGTGTAAAGTTGTGAGTCTATCTATGATTTCATTATTGTGATGGATAAGTGGTATTGATGACTATGTGCTCATGATTTGAAGATTTGGTGGTGATTTGGAGTACTACCAATTTCATAATTAGAATAAATTTAAGTATTGCTAAAAATCAGGTGTTCATGATTTATTGAATTTGGTGTTGTTTGTCAATCTCTCTATGATTTCATATTGTGATGGATTTATATTCATCTGCTCTTGATTTGTAGCACTTAATATATGCAATGGTTCTTAATTGTGTTTGCACGCCACATATTATTCGAATGTATATGAATTACTTAATGGATAGAGGGAACAACTGCTCATAACCTTGATGCATAAAGCAATAGTTGGATTTCTACAAAATCATCGTAAGCTATAGATTTAATATATGTTGGTGATTGGTTGAATACCCTCTAATTATGTCTATGATTGAATCTAAAATATGTCAAGGATTTGTTGAATTGGACGTTAGATTCTATTTTTAAATTTATATAAATGTTTAAGTATTTATTGAGTAAGAAATATGTTTAAATATGCAAAATAAAATGGTTTTTAGGAAAACGGATATACAAACATCTTTGAATTAGACAGTCTTATTCTGTTTTCTGTACTCTGTAATTCGGCTTCTTAGACTTTTTGTTTTTTATTCTCTTTTAACTTTTAAGTTATTTGCCTCGGCTTCTTAGACTTTTTGTTTTTTATTCTCTTTTAACTTTTAAGTTATTTGCCACTTTCTAATCGTAGACTTTCTTTACTATGATTTTAATCCCTTTTTGCAGCAATATTCAAAGAGGTAAAAGAGGCAGGGCTGATGAAGAAGAAAACAAAATTGGCCAATGATCACTGTCCAGGTTAGCTTGTTGCATTGGATTCTCTTAAACAACAGTTCAAACCAATTGCTTGCCTTATCTTTGGTTTGCCCATGCAGAACAACAAATGAAAAAACCCTCTGTTCATTGGTTCTACAAAGAGATAACCAATCTTTTTAGGACCATCAACAAACTGAAGTCGCCCATGACACTTTGGAGCAGGAATGACACAAAAAGCAAGATAAAATAGAGCTCCAGAAGTCAAATATATAGTTAACCTTGATAAATCATGCAGTGATGAATAATTTATGAGGGTTCTTTATCCATAATCCAACTTATTCATTTTATGCTTGCTGAAGAGGAAGCATTTATGCAAAGTGAAGAAATAAACTTTGCTAAAATTTTGCAAACTTCACTGCATTTAAAGATACCTCGAAGTTTTATATCTGGCTATACAAGTGTTGGAAAGGATGATTATTTCCATACGTAGGTTTGAAATCAAATCTGATGAAACCATTCTCATGATATCCAGGCTGTAGATGGATGCATGGTCCTGGTGCAACCAGGGATAAAGCAATGGCTATGGCTATAATTGGCATGGATTTAGAAAGTTTAAAAAAGTAGAAACCTAGATCGCCATAAAAAGTTTCTAAATTGAAAGTTGGGCAAAACATTTCTATTTTGCAGCATCATCTATCGCTCGCGCTTTTATTTAAACGCAAACGGTACGGCCAACACCTGAGCAAGCAAGCAGCAGAGCGGCGAGCCAACATTCTAAGAGACAATTCAAAAGATCACCGACAACAAGAAACAGAGCATCGGATTACATCGCAGATCCAGCAAGAGCAGTGATGGCGGCAGCGGAAGAGCAAAACAGAGAGATACCTACTTTGCTTCTGGCAGCAGCGGAAACGCAAAACACAGAGATACCTACTTTGATTTTTGAAAAGGAACTTAAGCACTCTGATGTCTCTAAAAGACAAAGTAGGTTCGTGATTCCGGCAGAGCAGGCACGGGAAATTGTTGCAAGGTTAGGAGACTCGGTGCGCGCAGGTCTTCAGCAGAACCCTGAGCGTGGCATTACAATTGAATTCCGGGAGCTGCTGCTGCATCAGAATGAGCAAAACACAGAGCCGGAACACATCTGGCCGTGGCTTTTCAAGCAATGGAAAAGCTCTGGATCTTTCGTCCTCATCCATGGCTGGATCGGCTTCGTTTTGCTCCGAAACCTGCAATGCGGATCCAAGGCCCGCTTCTGCACCAGTAATTCCTGTTCTTCCTCTTCCTCTTCCTCGTCGTCGCCGCAGCACACGTTTTACATCTCAGTTGTCCATGGCGAGGGACAAGGTCAAGGATCATCATCATCGATGAACAGGAGCATTGTGGAAATGCAGAAGGAGAAGAAGCATCATCATCATCATGGCGTGGCAAAAGCAAAAGCAAAGAAGAGAGAAATGCTTTCTCGTGAACTTGCTGCATCTGCTGCTCCTGCAAAGAGGAAAAAGATGAAGATGATCTTCCACGTGAGACTTTGCCTTTGCCTTTGGCTTCGGCTTCGCATGGGCCGTGCTGATGGCGATCCCATGCTCTGCTCTACATGTGCAGGGCTTCTTTGAAGCCTGACACTGTAATAAGAGCGAGCATTCTCTCTTCTCTTCTCTGGTCTTGTATTCTGTCCTCTCTGTACATTCTTCGGCATTCATTCATTCATTGTATCGTTTCGTTCATTCTGTCCTGTATTCTTTTCAACAACATGTTCATTGGTATGGAAGCAACAGCTTCACCATTTATCGTACAATGTCTTGTAATTGTCTGTATTCTGCATTCATTGTTATTAACGAAGCAAGCTTCACCGCTGAGCTTAGCTTTCACTTATTTCATTGTTACCGATTTCATCTTGCAAGCTTCCACTGCTAACGGTACTACCAGCCTTCTCAGTTAAATATTTTACTACCTGCCCCTGAGCAAACAACTCTCAAATATACATTAGAGCCCCCTTGGACATGAAAATCATCAAGGATGCTTGCAAAGAAAAAAGAACATGTAAACTTTTTGTTAAAATAACAGACATGTTTCAATAACGGTAGATCCAGAAATAAAAACACACATCAGAAATGAAAGTCCAGAGACCTCTTTGATGATCAAAAGATTCTCTATGAGGTCTGCCTGTGTGTGGAAAAGAAGGTGAAAAACCAGTAAACTCAAATAATCTATGCTTATTTAGAATTATCACAACTCTGTCTTTTAATGCATAAAACAAATAGTACCATCATAGGAATTAAATGCTTGTGCTTAATACATAAGCACATAAGAGAAATGAATATCTTCTGAGGTATTTCAAATTCCCAGCCTGCTTTCCCGGTGAAGGCAATTTTTTGGAGATCTTCTGCAGCCCCTTTATCAGGTGACACTCGATTACTAAAACAAAGTGTATGAATATATCAAATATTATATTAATGGGCACAAAAAGGAATTTAGCAGAGGACAGCTAATTTAGGGTAATAATACTGGCCAATATGCATATCAAAAGCCAATAGCAAGAGGCTAAATGTCAAATACACATAGAGAGAGGAGCACATCTGCTTAGTAGGGAGGAGTTAACACATACAGACTTCAGAATAATGAGACATGAAAGTGCTGCACTGTTGATTAGTTCTTTGGCAGCTCTGATATCTTGAAGTTAAAATACAGCTTGCTCTTTCTTGAAACGATACAAGGAACAGAAAGAGCAGAAGCTCTCAACTCTGTACATATTGAAATTTTTGTTTAAAAAAGAAGAAGAAGATTTTACAAACACATTCTGCACTCTGAAAAATCTTTGAAACCATCCCAATGTCTTTGCTAAACAATCCTTGAAACCATACCGATGTCTTTGCTATTAAAAGATTTAGATTTCTGAACCTTATCTTTTCCATGAGGCACAGAAATGTGTCCAAGAAGAAAGGTGCACAGACCAAGATCTAAAGCCAAAATAAAATCTTTGAGGAAATCGTTTATAATGTTTCCAGTGGAGAGAATTAATGATAACTACTAAAAACATTAGCCTTTTTGGCCAGATTAATTGTACACGCATGAACACAGAAAGCATAGCTACAGGGTTTATTCTAGCATAAGCATCTATAAATATGTATAAAAAGAAAAGTTAAATATAAACAATATAAATGTCCGTTTTCATTAGGAGTCCATTCATTTATCAAATATTAATTTCATATTAAAAGCTTCTGACTGTTCTTGGCAATATCTCCTATGTCCATGTGTATGATCAGATGATTGAATGTGATCAAGAGCTTCATTCACCTGCCCAAACAATGAAAGAGATTTAGATGACATGTATTCTAAATTCTGATAATGAAATTTATTAACAGAAACATCAAAATAAATCACAAGAAGCTACACTTCAATCAAATTATTAACTGCCAAAATCAACGTGATAATAAACACTATTAAATGTTTTAAACAGTAAAAAAAAGACAAGTTGATGAATCTAACTGTAGATAAATCATACATGCTTAATTAATGAGGAGAAAAGTGACATTAAAATATCCATTCTCAGTGGTTGACACTCAATCATTGAATTCTGAAATATTCTGAAATATTGTATACACTACCTGGATCCATCAAAAAACTTTCAATGATTAAGTTTCTTAACTACTAAACCTTAATGTAAGAATGGGTTAACTAATATAGCTTTAGATGTTTCCAATTCCTTTCCTCATCAAATATTTGAATACATTAACAATTAACATTGAAAATGCCAATAACTCATAGTGAGCCTCATGTGATACAGGAGACATTCCTTGATCGCCAAAGTACTAACTTAAGGCATTTACATTGTCATTGAAAGTGTGCATATACCACATCAAAAGTTGTTATAGCAATAACAAGGCAATTCTCAATATTTGATAAAAATAATTGCTTTTCTTAAGATAAAAGTCATTTTCTCATGCCTTGCGAAGGATTAGGCTTTTGTTTTTAATTAGTTGGAAAAAGTTCTTTTGATTTGTCATGACTTTTTATGTATTGGCCCTCATAATAGATTGTGTCAAACTGTCAATAACACAATACTAAATCACGTTGAAAGATAACTAACACAAGATGTCATGACTGGCCAGAGAAAGCTTCAGAAAATTCATGAACATTGGCAAATTCCCAACTACTTTAGAATGTTCCTTCGGATTATGTTTTCGATTCATATATCTAAACACGTTTTGGAAGATTTCACTCTGACAACTAATTCCTTTGAAGCATACAAATAGCACGGTAAAAGTTTATTGCATATTGCTAACAAAGCAAAAGCAGGGAATTTCCGTATCTAAAGGTGTAAGGAGATTCGAACAATGGCTGAAGAGTATCTTACTAAGGAAATCGTCGCATACGTAACAGTAACAAAACAAAATTGCCCACGTTACCAGTCAAAAAGCACAAAATCCTACATGAGGTTTCAATACCTTATAATAAAAACTGCAATGATTTAAATACTGTTCACGTTGCAGAAGTTTTCTTTCTTGTCAACAAAAACATAATGCAAAACACGCTTGGTAAATACTTTCTTTAAGTAAATTGCAACCGCATGCAGATATGAATCGTTGACAATAAGAACACATAATACCTTAGAAATGTAAAGCCTCTGTAAACTTTTCATACGATTCCTTTTCTTCGGCAGTCCTGCAATTATTCAATATACTATGCAAGATATAATTACCTTTGAATAAATCAAATGAAAAAAAGTGTAAACCTGCGCAATCAAACTAACTTGGCTCGTCGGCCAGAAAATGGCGGATAGCACCAAGAGCATCGGCCTTCAGCTCATTTGTACTCTCAAAATCAACTAATACAACATCTCTGATCCGCCTTTCTTCTAGACACTGGTCAGAGGGACGCTTTAAGTCTCTAAGCAAAATTCTAAAGACAGAGTAACAAATAAAGTTCACCGGACCTGAAATTTCAGATGAAGAGGAAAGTATCCTTTGCACAAAGCTTTTACCGTGATTTTTGTCTTTCAAGGTGTTCTGCACAACGCACGGAGGCTTTTCATCACTTTAAATATCGAAAAGAATGCAAGCATGCAGAAGGTATAAGAATCTAAAAGATACGCCATTCAAAGTCCCTAGAAACACACATTCACACAATCATTTTCTTAATACAAATGCATCAAGTGTTACATGGTTGCTTGCTCTGAAGCCGAGAACGCTTGGACGTAATATTCTCCGATTGCTTCGTAGATCTTGGACTGTTCTGTATACGTGAGTATGAAAATGCCGGCAAAATGTCGAGAGAGAAATTTGCAAAGAAGATAATGAAATGATTTTTAAAAAAACGGACAGAAACACCTCCAACCGATTGAAGGATTTTCTTAAAAAAAGAAATTTTGCAGGTCTTTGATATGTTGTCAATGAATCATAAATGTGCGAAGAAAGTAGATTGAATAGAACTCAGATGTCGATGTCGAGAAGAAAGTAAAGAATTTATGCATTTGAGATACTTATGTTACCTTTTATTACTTTATTGGTTTCTTGGAGTGATATTTTTATTATGTCCAAGAAATCACAAAAAATTTGTTGCATAGTTATAAAATTTTTTACCAAGTGGTAGCTTAGTGGACCTCAGGACCAAGTGTTGGCCTATTGGTCCTTCAATACCAACTACTGGCCTCCTAGACCTAGAGTTGGCCTCTAAGATCAAGGATACAACCTTGGTCCTAGAGACAAGTCCTAGATGCATCTATGAGATGGGTCCTTGGATGAGTCCTAAACACATTACACATTTGCAAATAGGGTCAATTTAAAAGAAATCAATTAGTAGATTACAATAAATATTATAATTTGCAGCTTGCTAGAAGTTGAAATAAAAAATTCGTAATTAAGAATGCTTATCCTAAAGTAGTACCAGAATGGGTGACCTCTTGGGAAGTCTCGAAATAGTTCCTTTAAATGTGAGCCAAAAATGGGCAAAACAAAAAGATATGTTCTACATCGTCAATGCTTTGTTTGCACACTCTATAAATATAAATATAGATGCACTCTTCTCTTGACAAATTAATCCAATGACCTATCTCAATACAGGGATGATGAGAGTTGATTATTTCTCTAGAAAATTGATTCCTTATATAAATATGAATAGCTTAGAATAGATATTTTTGAAGATCAAATAACCAACCTCCTCTAACAAATTGTAAATAAAAATGCTTTTTCCTAGTGAAATCAACCAATGTATAGCCAAGACTTTTGCTTTTATAGTCTTTCGAAAAAAATTTTGTTTAAAGGAAGATCCTCTATTACAATATTCCATGATTGAAGCCATAATTTTCCTTGATGTAACCATCCATTTTCTTGTGTAGCATTAATTATCTCATTAACATATTTAACTTCCTCCATGTGACTTAACTTTTGAGTATATCTAATAAATTGACAAATGGCTTCAACTTCAAAAGGAAGCAAATCTACTTCTAGAAGCAAATTATCCTAAGTCTACATTTTCACTTCAAATTCACATACAAGGAGCTATTTTTGAACATGCTCTAATTTTTTCTAATTATATGTAAAAATAGAAGGTCCCAATGCAACACACCCAGATAATAATACGAGTTGAATAATGCTATGAAATAGTCTTCTTTTGATTTCTCATGCAAAAATTTATTTCTTGGTTGATGAGATGCGATTCGCATAGGCCGCAATATCGCATCCCCTGCGATATCGCGTACGCGATATCGCGTCGTCCCCTGCAATATCGAGTACACGATATCGCGGTCCGTCGCCATATCTATAAATAAGAGGCAGCTCTCCCTTGTTTGCCCATCCTGAGTTAGAAGTAGGGAAACTCTGGCAGTTTGATCACTCCAGAGATAGAATATTTTCCATGTGCCCGCAGTAGGAGTCCTAAAGTGAATGGATCTTTATTCGAGCAACATTATACCTGAACACAAGTTGTGTACGGAAATAAAGACGAACTTCCTGGATAAACCTTGCAGTGCATGGAATAGGATTTTATTTATTGTTATTTATTGCTGATGAGACGCAGATTACACAAGCTGCGATATCGTGTACGCGATATCGCGGTTCGCCGCCA